>PVLA01003239.1:191447-222345 GCA_004027455.1 Hydrochoerus hydrochaeris | reverse complement strand
AGGTAATACAGAATTCCAAAAAAAAAAAAAGATAAACAATAAGAAATCACTAGTTGATAAATTACATATTGTCCTCTTAGAAATAGTTGCTCAAGTTACAAAATTAAAGCATACAAAGTAGATAGTCAAACAGTGAGAGTGTAAACAGCTATGCATGCATAAATCTCTGCACGTATTTCTATACTTTCTGTATTAGAGGGAAAAACAAAACTTAGCAAGACAAAACAAAACAAATTCCTATAAAAATATGAAACCAAAAAGTTGCATAAAACCGTAGTACAAGGTGATCTACAATGATTACTGTGTTGTTTATTATCTTCAATACAATGTCTATATCATCAGGCATAATTGAATATAGCAGTATAATTGTGTATAGCAGTAAATAATCATAGTAGTAAAAATAGAACATTATAGACAGTATAAAACTTCAAAGGCAGGTAATAATCAAACCATAGTGGATATTCTAGTGGATCTTGTCATCTTAAGTGCAGTTGCCTACACTCTCAGACTTGATACTATCAATTATAACAGCTTTGAATAAAATCTATCAATACAAAACCATGATCCAACAAACCAGATTTGATTACGATCAATCATGGTAAAACAGTGTAGGTTTTACAGAGCTTTAGATTAAGTTAATAGGAAATTAAGGATGATTACCATACTATATCCTGTTATTTTCGGGATTACTGTCTGTGCCCTCAAATCTAGTACAGGTAGAATGACTGGAACAGAATATAATACATCTAAGCAGAGTAGTATGAGTAATATGGGTTTTAAATCCTGGTGCACTATTAACAATATAGTGTATCAAGGCCACCTATGTTAGAGTTTCTAGTTATCCTTCTCTGCCTCATTTCTGCCATACTATTTTCCTGCCTTTGTTTGTCTACTTTTCTCCTTCATTCTACTGCCTGCCACACTCATTGAGGCCTTTCTGCCACTGTTCCTAAAATCTGTTTTTTTTTTAATCTCTCTCTAGAATGTCCTTCAGTATTCTCTGTAGGGTTGGATTAGTGTTCACAAACTCACCCAGTTCCTCTTTGTCATGGAAGCATCTTGTTTCTCCATCAAATTCTAGTGACAGTTTTGCAGGGTACATCAATCTGGGCTGGAGGTTATTCTCTTTCAGGGCTTTGAATACTTCACTCCAAGCTCCTCTTGATCTGATGGTCTATGTGGAGAAGTTAGCCGTGATTCTGATGGGCTTACCTTTATAGGTAATCTGTTTCTCTTCTCCGATGGCTTTTAATATTCTTTTTTTTTAATATTGAATTTCTGGCATCTTGATTATTATATGTCTGGGTGTAGATCTGTTTTGGTTGTAGGTGGCTGGAGTTCTGTATGCCTCACATAACTGAATGTCATTTTCTTATCCCATGCTTGGGAAGTTTTCCTTAATTATTTCCATGAATAGTCTTTGTAATTCGCCTGTATGTATTCCTGATTCTTTGTTCACATTTCTTATTCTTAAACTGTAGATTCTCTTGTCATTTTCTAGCCTTTGTACTTTTACTGCCTGTTTCCTTGTTGTTTTTAAGAGATCTTTCCTTTCATGATCACACATTGCAAACTTGTCTTCAAGTTTTAATAGTTTATTTTTAGTTTCTTTTAAGGAGTTTTGCCAGCTTTCAATGGAGTTTTTAATTTCCTGGTAGTCTCTTTGAATCTGCTCCATGTATTCTATATTTTCTTTATATTCTTTATTGAATGTTTCTCTCCTTTTTTTGTGTTCCTCCCTTCTTCCATTTGTATCATCCTGAGAGATGCTTCCTGAGAGCATTTCTTTTATTACTCTATTCATATCCTGCTTTACCTGATTTAATATTTCAGTTTTGAGCTCATCTACAAGGTCTCGAAGATATCTCTTAATGTCCATTGAAATCATGTCTGATGTTGTGTGTTTGCCGCCCTGAGTCTCCCTTGTTTTTCCTTCTCCTGGTTCAGTGTTCTCAGGGTTCTGGGCTGGGAGCTTCCTCCTGCCTCTCTCTCCTGTCATGGCCCTGGCTTCCTCCATACAGGTTACAGTATAGGTTCCAGCCCCCTTCCCTGTTGGCCACTGTTCTGAAGCACGCTGGCGAGTGAACTCTGCCCTCTCCTGCCTGCCCCTCCCCACTGGGCCAACCAAACTAGGGGACTTTCACCCAGTTAGTGCTTGCTAGGCACAGGGAATCGATTTGGGACAGCTCCTTGGGTCCTAGCCAGGGGCACAGCCCAGTCCAAGCAAATCCCATGAATCTGCTCTGGGGAGGGAGCAACCAACTGAAGTCACTGCCACTCCCAGTTCAGGCTCTTCCTGCCCAATTCCAACATGTTGCCCATTTGGTCGTGCTCTTCCCATGTGTGGGGGTCTCATTCCCAGCACTGACTGTGGATTAATGAAGGTCCTTTCACTGGTTCTACTCTCTGTTGGGTTCACCAACCCCCGACTTCAGTGCTGCTGTGCATCCTGTGAGTGGTGGTGGGAATGAGTTTGGGCTACTCTGCCTGCCAGCACGGATACAAACTGATACACACTTGGCCGGTCACCGTGAAAACTCTGTGTCTCATTATTTTCAGCTGTTTCAGTTGTATTCCTGAAGTATTTGATGAGCTTTTTTATGTTTTAATTTCTTCCTGTGTCAAGAAGATCCATTTGCCTCTGTCTGGGTCTCTCCAGGGTGTTTTATTCTGGGATATGTGTTGTTTCTCCCGGGAGGCATTGTATTTTGTTGCTCACTTATTGGCCATCTTGTCTTCTCCTACTAATTATTAATAATACTACAAGACAGGAAATGAAGGAAAAATGAACCTTCTATTTATTCAACAGCAAAGTGTTCTGGAAAATGCCAGTTCTGCTTCTTTAGGAAGGAATAAAATTTTGTTTGACATCTCTGCGGAAGAACCTGGTCAAGGTTCAAGGGCCAAGGAAAGCTGAAAATGTGTGAATAGAAAGGAATACTTAGTGAAAGGGTTTTTTGGTATATCATAAATACATAAATTAAATGTTCAAATTCTATGAGACATTAAGTTATATATCTTTTGTTAATCTTCTATATTTGACTGTAGGCAAAAATAATTGCTGGGATAATATTATAGGATTGAAAAAATCTGCAAAGTTTCGTGAGAATTCTTTAGACTTTTTCTCTCCTTTTTAAAGTAAAAGAATATATATTATCTTAAGTTGATACCTGAAGAAGACATTCTTTCTTCTAATAATTCCTGTCATTAAGTCATTGTTATTTATCCAAACTGCTTGGCTATATCTTTTGCAGAATTATAATATAAAAAATGTTGACACATTTTCAGTGTAGTAACCCTTGTGTTAGCTGTGTACATACTACAGTGTTTTAGGAAATCTTTCAGGGAGAACTTGATGAAGATGGTAAATGCAGTTTGCAGTTGTTCCCATTGGCTGAATACAACTAAAGGGTAACTCTGGCTGGTCTTCAGTTTGTATTGCTCACATGGCTGCTCTTCATTGGAATAATGAATGTGCAGAACTTTTTCTGTGTCCTGATGCTTATAAAATCTTTCTTAATAAAACTGGGACATCGTATCTCTCTATGAATACTATTTACCATATTAAATAATCAGATATTCACTTCAAAAAAAGATTTTGTTATTATTATAATGTGCTTAGTTATAATTGAAAATAAGGATAGTTTTCTCAACTTTTGATAAAAGCAAATGATTAAATAAAGCTCATTGTCTAACTTGATAATTTAAAAAATATTATTCCACAAAATACCCCAGAGAAAATAATTAAATCTAAAGCCTTGCAGGAAAAAATGTATCTTAGAATTTATAAAATAGAAGCAGTACTACCTGAATTATAGTTATTGGACATAAAAGAATTTGAGTTCTTTTCATCACATGGAATAGTAAGTAATTCAGCATCCAATACACAACTATTTAATTTGATGATTGTTACAGATAGAACACAGAAGTCAAAGTTAAGTTTTAGTGGAAAGGACTATGATAATACCTTTAAATTGAAAATTTACCGCATGGAAATTTTTATCTATCAGCTAACATATGTAATGTCACAAATGTAAATTTTGTGCTAATACATTTGTAAAAAGATGGAAAACAGAATTTACACAGTCTGCTTCTGAGGATTTATTGCATGAATTGTTAGAAAGATGAAGTTGATATCTGAATTTAACAAGCCAATGATTTTATAGAAGAATTACAGGATGTTAATTAGAATGTACATTCTGGATGCTGTGGTAGACTTTGAATTATGTGATATCAATTCAATTCATTAACTCTATTAAAATATTAAGTTCAGTGACTGTATTTTAATAATATAAATTGCACTGGCAATTCCATACATATGTTTATGTCTTTATGTAAATGCAAGCTTATAATTTTTCTTAATTGAATCATGACTTTTAAAAAGTCATTTAATGAAGTGTTTATTTATGTGTAATAAACACAAGCAGAGACAATTGACCTAAAAAGAATTGAAAAGTTTTTGCAGTGAGATTCTTCTGCAAACAGAATAATGTTCTGTACCACATAATGATACAATCAAAAGAGATAGCAAGAGAAGAATGTGAATTGAGGAATAACTATTCTTTTGGAATGATTAGGGCATATCTCAGCCTACATGTTGAGTCAGCATCCAATACACAACTATTTATTTAGGCAAGTGAAAATTTGTGGTTTGAGAAAACAATTCAATCCAAACTATGAAGAATTCGTTGATTTCAGTATTTACTACCTATATTATTTCCTTAGATCTGTCCTAATAGTTTCACAAACTAGGGAGCTTAAAACAACAGAGGTTAATTTTCATGCAACTCTAGAAGTAAGAAATCTGTGATCAAGGTCTCAGCAAGATTAGTTCTCTCTGTGTTTTCTGAGGCAGAACCTGTTCTATGCTGCTGTCCTGGCTGAGAGCTACAGCTGACAGGTTTTAAGGTGCCCTGGCTTGTAAATGTGTCACTCCAGCCTCTGCTTCATGTCCACATGGTGTTTATTGTACCTTCCCAAAAACTTGGTAAAACCAGGGGAAACACCTATCCTGTGACAATGAACCCTCCTAGATTCATGACAAAGTTATGAAGGGGTCTTAACTGTGCCCATAAATTCCACCATTTTTCACTAATCAATTCACTTACCACTTTTCCAGACAATTCATTCAGCCCTGCTGTTCAGCCTATACATCCAACCTCTCACTTTCAGTTAATAACTTTGCTACTTTAAGAAGAAAAGAACTTCTGTGTTCTACCACTGAAACTATGTTCATTCACGAGTGGCTGGACTTCCAAATCTGCCTGGAGTTTTTCATTATAAATAAATTCCCCACCCTGTGCTCACCCCTTCTCTGTGCACTGACAGCAACTTTCTTTGTCCTGCACTACTACTACTATTCTCCTTTCCCTTATTTCATCTGTAATTTCACCCACCCTGCCAGATTAATCCCAATGGCATATTTTCAAAATATACTAAGCCCTACTTTCAATTTGTCTTCTTTGATCTCAAGCATTGCCCTATATACATTCTCAGTCTTAGATCCCAAATAAATTGAGAACACTTTGAAGAATTTCCTATACTTGTTGCCTCCATTTCCCCTCTCAGATTCTCCTTTAACCTACTGCCCTCTGAACTTCAACTCAACCATTCCACTGAAATAGCTCTTGTCAATTTTATCAATGGAAACATGGAATTTATCAAATATAGGAATCATCTCTCAATATTTTGTTTACCTGTCAGCAGTATTTGACTCAACTGACCACATATTCTTCTTTGAAACTATTTCTTCATTTGAGGACATACACTCTCCTTGTTCTCTCATCATATGGCTGCTTTTATAAATTCTCCACTGCTTTCTCCTGAATCTGCTCTATTATTGTTACAATGCTTCCTGAAGCAACTACATGTCTATTGCTTCTACAAATTTATTTTTAATCTTGATTTTTTTCCTTGAGCATCATTAGGTCTCTTAAATCCCTATTTGCCATTTTCATGATTTTTGAAGGCAGCTCCTAAAACTTAATTTGAAAGTATAACTACTAATTCTGCCCTTTCTCTCTCTATTATTAAACTTTCCCACTGCTGAGGCATAATACTCTCCATCCCTACAAATAAAGAAGGAGAGGTTTAGGAAATAGTTTCTTTAAGAGATAGTTTTAGGGAATTTAGTTCATAAGCAGCACTCTACAAGGCAGGACGGGATGGCAGAAGGGCCTGTTAGAATAGAGGTACTTATTTCATGGCAGGGAATAATGCCTCAGAGAAATAGGTTAGGGACCATATGTAATCCTGAAGGTTGTGACTCAATGACCCATCCAAACACATCTGGCAGTGTACTTTATTAATCACCTAGGCAGCTTTTAAGTCAATCAAGTTGATACATGAACTTAACCATCACATTCCAGCTATTGTCAATTGACATTCTGATCTACTTCCATAGATCATACTTAATCTCCAAATAAACACAATGGTAAGCTAATAATTACACATAACATGATACAATTTAACTTTCCTACAACCAAAAACACTGTAATCCCTTCCCCCAAATCTCAACAATTCTAACACTGTCAAACAAATCTAAGAACAATTCTCTTTCTAGATTCAAGGTAAACACTTAGTTGTGAATCTGTAAAAACAATTTATGTAATCCAAAAGTACAGTGGTACAGTGTAAACATTGCCATTTCAAAAGGGAGATATAGGGAAATAGAACAAAATAAAACCAAATCAAGACTGAAACCCTATGGGAGTCATTTAAGCTGAAGATTGGTCACTTGTGTGGCTAAAGCAAGGCCATCCCTGAAAACACAGAGCCAAAAACAACCCACAAAAACAAGCTGTTTCAGCTCTAAGAAGGCAGAGAGCCCAGGCCAGCCAGGAAACAAGTTGCTAGGCAGCAGGATTGAAATTGATATTTTTATTCAAAGTGTATAAATAAACATGCTACAGTAGTTAAGCAGTGTCTTCTCTCCTATCAGGAGAGAAGGCTACACCTGACCTTCAGCTTTCATTTCTTTTTTTAATTTTCTCATCCTTTCACTATCTTTCCCCAGGAACATCTAGAGGTGTAGCTGGGTCTCTACAAAACCCAGCAGAGAAAGCATTAAATCCTTAAAGTCTGAAATCAAGGGCATGCAATGGATGTGATCTCCAGAGAGTTTGTGTGGCTCCACCTCTGTGAAGTTGCTGGTTGCCTCCCATATAGTCCCTCTGTTGAGCTTGCTCCACTCAAAGCCTGCACCATTCTCAGTTACTGGTATGCCTGCCTTCCTGGGGTCTCCTGTCTCTCTTTGTGCTTTGGCAGGGAACTTCATACATTGTGCTTTCAGATATGTTTGCCAGTCTCCCACCCTTCTCTCCCATTGAAATCTTTGTATAAGCCTTCTTGAACCCAAAACTTACACTCTACTTGCTATTCTAAGCAGTATATTGTGGATGACACGAGGGTTAGCTGTCAACAGGAGTAACAGTCAGGCCCCCTCGGACCATGGCTGCAATGGCCTCTGAGTTCTTTCCTTGCTGAGAACAGTAAATAAATTCCAGACACTCTCTTCTCAAATGAAAGGTTGACACTTCACATTTTTGAAGGTGCAGTGAGTAGAGCTTTGAATCCTTGAGGCCCTTAAGGCATCTTTTCTTCTCATCTTTGTATGAAATGCTTGATTTCTTTTTAATGGTAGCAATGTCATCAATATCCACAATGCTACTGACACTCAACTTTACACTTGGTAACTTGCAGGTAAAAATTAAAGTTTTGTCTTTTAAAACATATTTTTCTCTTCATTTTGCTGCCATTTCTCTTTATAAATCTGGTTAATGCAAACTAGCAGTATACATGCCATGACCTAAATGTTGGGTTGTCTTGAAATTTCTCCAACAGATCAATTGATTTAAACACAGTCTCCCAGAGTCTCATATAGGGGCAGAATGTAGACTTTTTTTTTCCCCTAGAGCATAACATACCTGACCTCCGGCTCAATTGCCAATAAATTCCTTATTTCTACCTTACATCTTCTGAACCTGACCTTGACTGTCAACATTCTTCTCTGCATTCAGACTTGAAAGCCTAACAGAATCATCTCTGGGCTTTGGTAACAGCATTCTAGGACTTCTCTAGCCTGTATTTCCAGAATTTTTTTAATTTCCTCTCACAAACCAGCTCCACAGGCTTCTGAGCCACATGGTTAGATAGAGTCACAGCAATGACACCATTTCTCATGTAGCAACATTCTGTATTGGCTTTCTCAAACACACATACATGCATTCACGCACACACATACACACACACATGTTGTAGACCACTACCCAGTGGCTCTGAGCAGGATTTAAATTTAACTAATTTGCTTCCTATGTTTATCTGTGAGTCTGTCCTAGGCCTCAGCCCCTTGCCTGGCGACGGGAGCTGATTAATAGTAAGTGAATCTCTATGAATCACTGGTCCTGACTGAGGCCTGTAGTGGCTTGTGAGGCCAGAGATACCTCAAAGGGTAAAATAGAGCCACAGCTGAAGACACCTTGGCTCCAACACTAATTAAGTAAATAGAGACTGCAGCTGGAGGAATTTCACTCCTGCAGTTGCACTCCTACCATAAATGTTATCCTGGAGATAAAACAGTTCTCCTAAATTGGCATAATTTACTACTTGGAGAAGTCTTTGAAGTGGCTGCCAAGGTCCTGCTCATTGCCTGTACTTTCCTCAGTTTCCCCACCCTTTGTTGGACCTATTAAAAATTGGCGGTCCAGAGAAGTCTTGGTCTTAGCCCTTGGAGTCTTGAGCTCAATTAAAGAGTTTTGACCATCCTGGAGCCCTAAAATCATAATAATTGTCTCATTTTATTTAAATCTCCACCATACACTCATTTGGGAGATCAGAGATCTAGGTCAGGACCCGATATGTACATGCACACACACACAGACACACAAGCATGGCTCTTCCTATAATCTCTAACATCAATGAATAGCAACTTATAGCTACTAGCTTCTCTGGTAAGAAACTTTAGCGGCTTCTTTATCTTCTCTTTTCTTGGTCCTAGGGAAATCCTTTTTACTGTAAATATATTTATTCTAATCCAAGTCACCATTACTGCTTGCCTGGATTATTGCAATATCTATCAACAGTCTCCTTGTTACTACTTTTGCAAAAGTAGGGGGAATTTCCGAGATTCAAATCAGAGAACATTTATTTGTTTATTTATTTAAATTCTGAAGTCTTTTCTATGTCATACACAGCTCTGCATCATTAGGACCACTAAAACTCTTACTGACTCCTCTCACCACACCTCGTTGTGAAAATTCTAAGTATGTCCCTTCTTCATATCTCTGGACTTTTTTCATCATGTAGCTTTAATATTCTTCCCCTGAGTAGCTGTAAAAGCTTTCCTGTCTGCAGTCATGTCTCCTTCTTAAGAACCACTCCCTGCAAATCCCTTAATCCCTTTAACCCTGCCTTTTTTTAAAAATGTACAATATGGTTTATTGGTGGCATAGTCTCAACTGAGTTTTTCTTGTCATTTATTTTATAATTCCTCTTTCTAGAATGCAAGTTTCAAAAGCTATACTACTTACTTTTTCACACTGTGGGGCCCCTGAAAGCAAGAATAGTGCCTGACTCATGGAAAATGTTCAAATATCACATATTGAAAATTGATCCCTGATTTCTCCAAAATATAGATATCTCTAAAATATAGAGCCTCTTATCATGGTTTTAGGAATCCATATTATTTTAACAAAGCTTTCCAGTTTGAGTTATTACTCTAGATTTAGAACAGTTATACTGTGATGCAGAATTGAAGTGATGTATTAGTTAGCAGAATATAAAAAGAGTAATTTGAAATGTACATAGAGGCAGTGGAATAGGAATTGATTAGCTGAGTGAGGTCAATAAATAAGTACATTTTTAATTACTGCCAGCCTTATTAAAATCTTAATCTACAGAAAATATTTTCCACTCATGTATTTTACTCAAAATGGAGCAGAAATTTAAGAAATATTTTTCATGAATATTTGAGTTTATTGTTTGTTGACCAAGTATCTTGGTTCATTATATATTGCTATTTAAGAAAGACATTTTGAACAAATGCCCAGACCAAAATATTTTTTTTAAAATATTAAAATTCATTATTTACAATGTATTTATGTTATAAGGATATTTTATCTATACATTCTTGACATGGCTTAAAATTTTCTGGGATTCTTCAGCATGATGTTTTCTTTTTGAGACAGTGGTTCACTATGTAGTTCAGACTGGCCTTGAAGTTACTGTGTAGCCTCAGCCTCTTGAGTGGTGGGATTTTAGGTGTGTGCCCCCACACCCTGATTTGTCAGCATGATTCTCATAGTGGTGATATCCACATACTTAAATATTTCTAAATAGTTGAGAATAATTTAACTAGATTAATTTGTCCTTATTTCATTCCATACACACAGTCTAAAATCAAAATGAAATCAGTGTCCTGAACTGAGAAAAGTAAAAACAAAGAGATTGTATCAGGAGATTCACCTAAATCTAATTATCTGGCTCAGGAAATAGTGTTTTTCAAATTGTTCTATTCTTAATGGCTCAACACAAAAGGTTATTAAAAATGAATTTGAGTTGCAAAGTATAATAGAGCTTCCTTTCAGTCATGAAAATCCTCTTCTGAGAGAAATAAGACATGCAGTTCTACTCTTCCTCAACAATAAGAGACGGTAGAAACATTTTTGTTTACATTTCATAGGCATAACCTTCAAAGCAAGAAATTTTAGTAAGAAAATAGGGGTGATATGTTTTTTAAAAAATAAGTTCAGCCTCATATCTGTAAATAGCATTAAAGCCACTATTTTTCTTGATATCTTTCTTTCAAGGCTTGTGGCTAAAAATGTACCAGTAATGCTAGTAATTTTGATAATTGGAAAGTCTAAGAAAGAAGGCACGATGGACTGAATGTGTTCATTTCATTGTGGCCAGAAAGCAGATCACCAGGGAAGCAAGCTAGGCAGAAAAGGGTCAGAGACAAGAGAGAGTTCCCAAGGTCATGCCTCCATGACCACCCAGACATGCCCAACAGTATGCTTTGCTAATATCCTCAGCATCTTTTGGGACAATCAGATGGACAGTCAAGATTAACTGTCACAAACATCTATCTCTTTCCTTATTTTGTATTATATTTAAAAGTTTTCATTCTTTTAATGTTTATTAAAATGAAAAAGAGGAAAAGATACTCCAAAACAAATAGGTAATACTAGTAGGGATGCAGGGGAAAATGCCATTTCCTTGTGATAGCAAAGATGCTCCTATACACAAAGTAAAAATTTAATTTCTTCTATTCTCTGCAAATTTAATTTTGGGCAAACATTTATACTACCAATAGATTAATTATTCATTAAGTTGTATGAATTTAAAGTCTATTTATTAAAGAAAAGACCTGGATTTTAACATTTCAACAAAAACATTTGAACATGAAAATTGATGATGTTTTTCTTACTATAGGTTTTAGGATTTTCTTACAAAAGAAGAATATTTCACTGAAAAATGAGTTATACTGGTAGTGTCTGTATGAGAATTTTTAATCTTTCTTATTTTGCTTTGAGTGTAAATCATCACAAAGTAATTGGCTTAACTGAATGCTAGTCTTTAGCTAAAAGACTTCATTAGTTAAATATCTGTGGACTCACACCTATGTTATACTAGGGTGACCCAAATAGGCTAGCTATGTGAAATAATTGTTCCTCTATCATCTCTAAAATATGTAATAAAATTTCCCTTAAAATTTCATTATAGTCTCCATTCAATTAAACTGAAGTGTTTTTCTCTGTGTTAACAACTCTACAGTATTTTAAGGAATTAAGGATATTTTACCATCTTGCTTCCAAATTACATAAAGTTCACAATGTTTAGTTGGAAAGTTCTTTCCCTTTAAAATATTTTACTTATCTCAGACATGAAGCTGGTTAGACAAATCTTTTTAAGACAATTTAGCCTGCATTTCTATGGACTGTATACTAGCCTAAATATTTTTTAGGTTTTTATAATTTAAAAACTTTTGGACACATAATCCATAAGCATTGTAGAAATATAAAAATAGTACAAAAAGTTATTAAGTTATCAGGTTATCTGGCACATCAGCGTCAATGCAAAAGTTTCAGCAAAGTTCAACAGATAAAGAAGACATTCAAGTTTGCTACAATAAGGAAAGTAGGTAGAACCTGGTCTGAGCTCAGATCTCTTATCTTCAGGACTACAAGGAGTTTTACAGCTAGGAATAAGACACCTTGATAAGAATTAGGCTTCCAGAGACTGTAGTACTATGGTTAACAAGAGACTTTTAAAAGATTGACATTACAAGAAACAGAGGAAGAGTTTTTTTATTGCAAGTTTTCTAAAGTAACAGCTCCAAGAAAAGAGGTGTTAAGTGGTCCCAGGTCCAGAAGTCTCAGGTTTAGCGCAGTCTGCCTAAAGTTTAGACTCACTTGGTCACCAGGTACTCTCCCTGGAGCCAGCTGCCATCGGGTTCTCAGATGGCTCTTTTATAGAGAGGATCTTTTACCAGTCAGTGTAGCTCTAATGCGTATTTTCTAGCATACGTACAAACATTCTTTAACTTGTTCTTTTTTACTTTTTAATGCTTCCTGAAGATTAGCATTAAATAGTATAGTTAATAATAGATATTAACTATAAGTGCTATATTTATAAATAATAAATATTGATAATATTTCAACACTATTCTATAAATGTAGCAAAACATTTCAGTAGTTTTCAACTCATATAAATTTAGACTGTTTCAAGGCTTTCAGTGTGATTCCCAGTGCTGCACGCTGGAGTATACTTCATTCTCTAGGCAGGGAATATTTCTGTAAAATAAATTGCCAAAAATTGTACACTGGGTCACAAAGAATGTATTTAAAATTTGGTTAGTTGTTATTAAACTGCCTAGGTATTTTTCAAATTTAGCCTTGCACTAGTTTTTGCAAATATAATATGTTATAAATCTTTTTGATCTTTGTCAATTTGCTCATGTGCTTTGAATTTCCGTTTTGTATTAAGAGCAAACATGTTGACAGAGCACAAACATTTATACTGTGCTATGTATTCCATTATTTTCTAGGTAGAAATAGCTTTGATTAAATACCCATTACTGATAACATTGTGTTATAAAAATGTCAAAATTATAGAGTAATTAAAGGGCATTCTTTTAAGAAAATCTTCAAAATACATAACATAAGAGATGATATTGGATAAGTGAGATCTTTATGCTTTTGTCTTTCCTAGCCTTTTCAACATTTTTATATTCAGGCTATTTTCATATTTTCCTTATTTCAGATGTTTTTTAACCTTGCCTGTATTATAAAGAGAGTCAGGAACTTAAGAAATGTGCAGAAAAGGAAGTTTTTGATAGCAGTAATTATTGGAAAGTGTATCCTTGTTTTCTCTGAATCATGTATAAGGAATAAAATAAGGAAATAGATAAAGACTTTAAGTAAGATCTCAATGATTTTATTCTCTTCCTTGATTATTATTTTGTTTAATCTTTAAGACAAGTTTTCAGATAGGTGATACTATCACTATATTACATTTGTACAGCATAAAATCAGAGACAACAAACAATTGTATAAGATTACTCAGCTAATGAATGGGGCTGGAAATGAGCCTTTTTCCAACTGCCAATTTTTGCTTCTTCCACGTAGAACATTTGCTCTGCTTGTGCCACACATATAAAGTGCTCTTCAGTTCCTTAGGGTTGGCATTCCATCCTGTAACAGTATATGTGTAGATTTCCCCCAAAGCCTCATGTACCCATATGTGGGACTTTGGAGAGGCAATTGGATCATGGTGGGTGTGATACTCATATTAGTGCACTGATGAGCTTATCTGGGAGGTGAAGCCTGTCCAGAAAGTCCAGACTACTGCGGAGGGAGGGAGGGTGGCCTGGTTCTCACTACTTCCTATTGTCTATCTTTTATTTCATACTTGATTTATAATTTGGGTTTCACATATAAGAGCGATCAAGTGGTATTCAAGATTGTGTGTCTGATTTATTTCACTTAATATTATGGTCTCAAGGTGCATTTGTCTTTGTAAAAATGGCTTAAATTTATTCTTCTTTTGGCAGAGTAGTACTAAAATATGGATTATACAAATGTGTGTATTATGGAAATGTTATTCAGAGGAAATCATTGGTGATCCTTTAGTAAACTAAGGGATTCTAAGATATGAACTTTATAATATCCTAGTTCATTTGGTCTGTGTTTACCTTTTCTCTAGTGAATTTGGTTAAATTGAATCATAGTGTTTTATTATAATAGTTTCTTGATTTTTTGATGATTAATATGTCTACAGGCCACTGAGCATTTTGTTATTTTGAGCATTAACTTTGTAGTTGACCTGTCTGAATTAAAAGCTAAATTAAAGCACTGACTGAAAGTAGCTTTTTTGAATTTTTGGAGAAAAATGTCTCACTGGAGTATAAATTGAACTATCAGATACCTACCCTGAAGTATACAATGTGTGCCATTATTTCTTTAGGATTTTATCCTTTCTATTGAAGTGACAATAATTGTTCTATAGTTGACATTTTTCTGAAACACTCTTGTCCATGTCATTGACTGGTAATTACCTGTACTTTTGTGAGTGCAGTTGTTTGCTAATATGACAAATTATTTCTGGAGTGATAGTTCAAATAATTTTGATGTTTCTTAAAAACTGTCTTGTATTCATTTGCTAACTACTAAAGCTATAGTTGCCAAACCATTTGGCCTTAGATGTAAGCACTAACAAGATAGGTATTCTGTTGGATAAAAATACAGTGGCAGCCTAAAGTGAAAAATTAAAATGAGCTTTTGATGTGTCTAATTTTGGTATTTTTTCAATTTATTTATACTTTAATGCTAAAATAGTGTACACAAAATAAAATACTGAACACTTTTGAGTACAGCATACACTCGTGAAGTCACAGTTTAGAGTTTATAGCTTCAGCTGCTAAAGAATTTTTCCTGAGAACTTAGTTAATAATTGTCCACAGAAAACCCATCAATTTTGTGGAATACATGAATATCCCAT
Organism: Hydrochoerus hydrochaeris; assembly: GCA_004027455.1. NCBI lineage: Eukaryota > Metazoa > Chordata > Mammalia > Rodentia > Hydrochaeridae > Hydrochoerus > Hydrochoerus hydrochaeris. Next base: position 207,348 of record PVLA01003239.1, on the reverse strand, counting down.
CCCCCAGGAGGTTTGCACATAGCCAAATCTAGAGTATTATTCAGTTCTCCTTGTTACTGATTGGCTACTGCCCTGTAACCCACCCCATTTCTACATCATAACAGGTTGATGTAGCTATTGTGAGTGTTCTCAGTTTTGTTTGTAAGCCCTAAGATCCCTCAGGTGAGTTCAAAATGCTCTGCACTTTTCAAGGTTTTACTCATACAGTATTTTGTTAATTAAATTGCATAACTTTAGCATATTGATGTTTTAGGCATTTTTCTGACCATATCTAAAAATTCATGATTTTTCACAATTGTTGAGTGTCCTAGCAATATGACCCTCCTGAATTTTGGGGGTCTACTGTATTTTATTTAAAATTTTATTTACTTTATTACTGATTCATTGACTAGAATGATAGAAAAAGGAGAAATGTTTTTCTCATTTGCTAAAATTTATGTGCATTGTCATTTAATTTTATTCTAAAATTTGCAGTCATTTATTACAGTCTTAGGTGTTAAACAGGTAAATATTTAAACAAGACATTTTCTCATGTATATTTCATTTTTAAAAATTTATGGTATAGAAAAATTTTTGTTTTGTTTTGTTTAACTTCAAAGTAGCTGTTTTAGGGGTAACTAATAAAAAAATCTGGTTTAATATCCCAACACTGTAAAGACAGGCTCAAGTGCTTGCTGTAGATTTGGTGGTGGAAACAGGTGGAAAGATCCTTCTCACAAAGTTTTCTGAGTGAAACATAGCACACAGATAGAGATGTGCTCAGAAATATGGGGCACATAGAGAATTCTGACTTATCCAAACTCTTACCCTCTACAATTTTAAATTGCTTCCAGAACAACCCATGAGATAGAGGAGCTTCTGTTATTTCCATTATACTGATTTCTCTTTCATCTCTAGTACTCTTCAATGTGCAGAAGCAGAATTTTGCTTTAGGGCTGCGACACTTCCCATACTCCTTTTCTGGAGACCCTGTCTCTGACCTCTCCTTCCTGCCAGTTGTGGTCAAAGTAATCTTTTTAATCCAAGACCTGAGTATGGTGTAACTTTTCTCTGAAACATTTACTCATTTTCTTCCCATGTGCATTTTTGTAAAATTCCTTAAAATAAAGCTAAGTAAAGAAACATAGTTGGCTGGGAAAACAGGCAGCCAGCACGCCACTCTGGTAAGTGGCTGTGGCCTCCCAAGCCGTGGTTGCCCCAGAGCGAGAACCATATCAGCATTCCCTGAGATCCATGCCATGTTGGAACTTGAGCACTGGGAAAACAGGCAGCCAGCTCACCCCTCTGGTGGATGGCTATGAGCTGGCTAACAATCAGACATCCATCTTACCGCTCCCCTCACCACTAGCAAGTGAGAACCAGAGATCTGAGCATCTCTGGCGAGTTTGACTATATGCAATATAGCAAATAAGGGGGATTTTCTTCTGCCATCTCTTTGAAAGCAAATATCTTTATCTCTGTTTTGCTCTGTTCTGATCAATGGTATTGCTCTATTCAATATTCTGTTTTTATAATTTCGGTATTTCCTTTGATATTGTTCTATCTGATTGAAGGAACAACTATTGTGAAGAAAACCAGATATACTGTTGTACCTATTGCTGTTGTCCTGGTAACCTGTTGTGAGGTTCTGCACTGCCTCAATTGGTTTTTTCCTGTCTTGCTCTGCTGTATTTTACTACCTTCAAAATAAATAAATAAATAAAATAAATAATAAAAAAATTTTAAAAAGTAAATAACAACAACAAAACAGATCAGTAAGGTACTGAGCAACCTGAAACATGATATAACTAAACAGATAATGGACTTAAAAAGCAAAAGGAGGAAAAGAAAGTGCTCTAAAGGATATAACTGCATGTATATTTAAGTGTGTAGGATTGATAACCATGTTGCTAAGTTTTTGTTGGATTGGTGAACAGAAATGTTTTCAGCCTCATTGTTTGAATGTCCACTTTGTATGCTTTAGTTTTGTCACTTGAACAACTATATCCAAGAAGACAATATGTAATTTATCAACTAATGATTTCTTACTGTTTATTTTTTTTGAAATTCTGTATTGTTTCTACCCTCTTTTCTGTTTTGTTTCCCCCCCCCTTTAAATTAAACAAAAGAAAAGAGACATAGTCAAATGTGAGACTATTTAAATAAACAAAAACATAATGTAATATTTTAAAAAGGAAACTGAACCCAAATGATTACAAGTGTATTTCATATTTAATGAAAGACTCCAAGCATGTTTCCACTTAGGGAAAGTTCAAAACATAATATTTAATAATGCAGTGACTGTAGCCTTCTCAAATGTTGACTGACAGACTTTGACCTGCTAATGAAATTGGCTGACACTTTAGTGAATTATAACTGATAAAAGGAGAATAATGAAATAGAAAGTGAAATTAAGTGAACAGATTACATTGGAGATAGAGTTACATTCCTCATAAAGGATGTCTGATGACAAAGTAATTACCAAATAATTATATAGAAAATTATATATTTTTATCTCTACCAGTAGAAAAAACTTGTTTAATGATTAGCTTTAAAGATTGCTAAATAAACTTTCATTAATATTAAACTGTCAAAAACCAATTTCAAAAAATTATAAAACCAATATTACGTGCTAGAAGAATAAGGGTGGATTTATTAATTATCTTAATTTTACTTTAAAAAGTTTCAAACTCTACCAAATTACTTGCACTACTCATGTGATTTTGTAATTTCAATAAATAAAGATATTTAGCTGTCAATGCTATAGCAGAGTTTTGTATTCCTTGGAAAAGTTCTCTCCTCCCTCTCTCTTTTTCTTTCTTTCTTTCTTTCTTTCTTTCTTTCTTTCTTTCTTTCTTTCTTTCTTTCTCTCTGTCATTCTTTCTCATGTTGTATGTTTTTTAAGATAATTTTTTGCAAAAATTTAAACTCAGGAAATGGTGGACTCAATCAACTCTAATGCTAGAATCAGTTGCTTAAATGATAAAAATATGCACCAGGACACTTGCTCAAAATTCTCCCTTATTTCTTCAACTACATCTGGTCTTCAGACACCCATCACTTCCAGAATCCATTTGTTTATTTATTTTATCTGGTTCCCTGGCTTTTGGGTACTGCTAGAAAAATTTTCATGCTCAGTCAATAACTTCACAACTAACCTATCCTATATTTTCTAGCTCCACTGGAGTCCTCCACCAGCAGGTCTCTTTGTGGATGCTTCATGCATTTCTATTCACGTTCTCTGCAGTAGATACTAGCTGTTTCTTGTGCCATTGGCAACTTCTTTCTAACACAGCTAAGAGGTAAACATGGTCACCAAATAAGCTCAGTGTTGTAGTTTATTTTTGGATGCCCTATCAAACCTCATGTGCTCACAAGTAGGGCTTTTGAAACGTAAAGGGATCAAGTGTGTGTGTGTGACATTGTATCAGTCCACTGATGGGGTTATAGGTGGATGCAATGTTTGGAGGTGAAGTTTGGGAAGAGGTGGATGATTGGAAGTATTTGATCCTGCACAGCTTCTTTCCTAACATGCCATGAACTATTTCTCCTTGGCCATGCCATGCTGCCTTGAAAGCAGCTGACTGTGGACTGAAACCTCTACACACTGTGAGCCAAGATAAACCTCTCCTCCTTTAACTTGTGGGTGTCAGGTATTTTGTCCTTGCAATGGTAAAGTAACTATGGAGTCCTGCTATGTTGCTATTCAACCATGTGGTTTAGAAATCTTTGTCATTGACTTCTGGGAGGGATTTAGAACACTTTTAATGTGCTAGCTGGAGAACAAGCCCTAGAATACTGAAAACTGAGCTTTGTAAGAGATTTTGGTCAGAAATCAGAATACCAGTTGGTAATCAAAATGAACCTGGAAAAGACTTTTCCATTGAAAACAAGGACTTCATTGGTAGTTGGACTCAAAACTGTGTGTATCATGTTCTGCTAGAAAAATCTGTTTGGATTTTGCTCCTGTCCTGAGACATGGCTGGAGTTTTATATTAAGGGCAGTGAGCTATTATGGTGGAAGAGATTTCAAAGACTATCACTTGCATTATCAAATGATTATAATCTGTAAGCAAGGCATGGAAAAAGGAGGAAAGGGGACTACAAGAGCCAAAATAAGTATGTATAGTGAATATTAGCATCATACAAAGAAAGGTTGGTGAGTTCTTCCTTATGGGGTTAGATAAGGCTTCCTAAAGAAAGTAATTAAATGAAAAATGTATTATCTTTGAGGAAACAGCAAATATTAGTATCAGAAATTCTGATAAGTTAAATAATGTAACAGTTGTGATTAAAATATATATTGAATATTTACATTTAAAAAAATTATGTTAAGACACCCTGCCAATAATGTGCCTCAAAATACAGTCTCTCACCTTGAACACAGTTATCCATTGTTCTTTCCACTTTCCAAAGCAATTCAGGAAGTCTTTGGTGAATCTTGTATTTACAAGGCATGATCAAAAATTCAATGAGTGGTGCTTCCAAGTTGCATCCAGTGGAAAGGCTGGCTCTTAAAACATTACAGTCTTCCAGGGGAATTAGCTCAGTGGCATAAGCATCTGCCTGGCAAGTGCGAGGTTGTGAGTTCAATCCCCGGTACAAAAACAAAAGCATTACAGGCCATCCTCACCTCTTCGTCTGCCTTGTTTCGCAGAACTGGCATCAAGTGACTTCTGGCTGTGCTCCAAAGTAAAAATAATCACAAAAGGTAAATGTTTTCAATTTATTCAGGACATCAGAGGAGCCAAAATAGCATAACAAAAGATACTTATGAAGGAGGACTTCTAGAACTGTTTCAGAAAAACAGGCTAAGTGTGTTTGAAGGGAAGGGGATTATTTGGAAGGGAATTAATGGCAATGAATCTTTTACACTTGTAAATGATTTTAATTTAAACATTCTCTGTAGTTTCACTAACACCTCATACAAAATGAATAATTAATTTTCAAGTGTCCATCTTGTAAGGCAAGTATGTGTAACAGTCAAGTTTATCTATATATTCAGAAATTTTACTGCCTGAAAGTTTCATTTACTATAAATTGATGTTTCAATGATTTTATTAAGCAAACATAGCAAATTTGTGCTTGACTGTAGGAGAATAGGAAACTTTCATTACAAACTATGGTTCTATTATAGTGGGCTGAGATCAAAGCCTGGAGTCAGGTGAAGGGATGGTGTTCCCGTTGGACCTGGCATCATTTGTAAAGAGTTCAGACTTTGTTCTTATTCCCACATTCTCTAGGAGTCTGATCAAAGGCATTTAGATCTCTTAGGCCACACAGTTTGAAACTGACAGTTGCCCTGGAGAACACATTCTGAAAAGTCTGTGGGGATAGCATCAGAAAACCATCAGTCAGTGATTAGTGTGAACTAACAAATCTCCCTGATAACAATCATTAGAATTCTTATAGATAATTAATTGAATAATTTTATTCTGTAATTATTTAGTCCCATTGAGAAAATTAAATGATTCAAGACTTGTTTTAATAGTTACTTGCTGCAATTTTGATAACTATGAGATTGACCATGTCCATATGTATTTGATACTGACTTTTTTCAGAAGAATAAATGTGTTTAAGGAAAAATGTAATCATCAAGTGTAGAGAAAAGGAAATTTTTTTTTTGTCTTTTTCAGGCAGGGTCTCACTATGCAGTTTAGTCTGGCCTTAAATTCACTTTCTAGCTCAAGGCTGGCCTTGAATGTACAGTGATCCTCCTGTCTCAGCCTCCTGAGTGCTGGGATTACAGGAGTGTACCACTACCCCCTGTCAAGCAAAATTTTGTACTTTATTATATCTGGATTTTGTTAGGAGAATCAGTTACTTTTAGTTTTTTAACATTCTCATGACTTTTATCATTAGTTGTTGAATTTTAATTGAAAATAAGATTTTGTTTCAGTAATGCATTTCATTATATCTAGTAAAGTTTTTGCTTTGATTTTTAATTTATAAATTGTGCATTTTGTGGAGTACAACATGATGCTTTATAGGTGGATACATTGTGAGTGGATAAATCAAACAACATTCCACCACATATTTATTTTTTGTGTTGAGAACATTTACTCAGTAAATATGCGTTACATAGTTCAAATATGTGTTACCTTGTTGTTAACTCTAGTCATTATTTTGTGAAGCAGACTCTTGATCTTGTTCCTTTGTTTAAATTTTGTATCTTTTGATTAAGATCAATTTACCTCCTGTACATACAAACACACCCAACCTTAATAACCATGATTCTCCTTTGGGATACCTGGAGCTTGATTTTTTAAGATTCTACATACTTGAAGTGTAATCAATAAATACAGTGAATGTTTAAATTTTTAAAAAATGTGCTACACTGATACATTGCCATTAATCCTACCCATATACTCTTCTTTCCTTTGAACACACTTGCCACTTTCTTAAACAGTTTTGGAAATCTTGCCTGCATATCTTCAGCTGCACTGTTGGGTTGTATCTCAATGTCTGGAATTATTTCAAAACTTTTAAATTGCATGATCATCTTGAATTTGAGGAACAGCCAAAAGTCTTACAGTGCTGAGGCCAGTGAATACAGTGTGTGAAGACACAGTATAATGTGTCAATGAGCTTGCCTTCCTTTTGTGTGGCACTGGTAATATATTTTTGATTCCACCTCTTGAATTAATTCATGAAAGAGAAATTCCAGAACTGCTTCAGAAAATGGCAAGAATGAATGATGGGCACTGAAGAAACATGTTTGAGTCAAGGGAGACTATTTTGAGGAGGAATAATGGATATGTGTCTTTTACTAGAATAATTTTTATTAAAAGTTTAAACATTCACCACATATTTTGATTATATCACACATATAAGAGCCTGTTACCAGTTTTTTGCTGACTGATTTATTTTGACTAACATAATGTCTCCCAAATTTATTCAACTTTTTGCAAATGATGATTTTTCTCTCTGTAAGGTTGAACAGCATTCCTTTTTTATACACACCACATTTTATGTACCCATTAATCCACTGATAGACATTTAAATTCATCCACTATTGTGTCTTTTGAGAATAATGCTACATTAAACATGGAAGTGAAGACATGTCTTCAGTGTGCTGATTTTGTATGGATTTGTATACATACATCCAGTAGTAAGTTGGAAAGAATATAAATTAGTAAGTAAAGCCAGTAGTAAATCTAGTATGATGTACATTTATAAGTACATATATGCAAAACATAAAATTTCCATTTCTTGTATGGAGTTGGTATATGTACATAACATGTCTTAATTCCTTTTTTCATCTTCTTTCTTTTTCTCCTTTGCTGCCCTCTATCTCTTTATTTTTTTATTTTAAAAGCAAAACCAATAAAAATGGTGATATAGAATTTAAAAACAAAATAATAAGAGGTTAACACTTGTTAATGGAATGTGTATTGTCATCTTTAAAGTGGTTGTTTAGGTTACAAAATATAGACATAAAAAAGGATCAAACATTTGAACAGTGAAAGCACAAACTGATTTTTGATGAAGTTACAGAGATTACTAGTATAGTTATCTATCTTGTGTGTGTGCATAAAATCTTTTCCCTTCTTTCTTTTCTCCTTTCCACAATTCCAATTGTTCTTTCCTTCTGAGCAGTTTCTTCCTCTTTCACTTTCACAACATCTATTGTACATTTTAGATCTTATTTACTCCTTCAATTTTTTTACATAAGGGAGAAAATGTGATGTTTAAATATGTAAGTCTGATTTATTTCACATGAGTATGTTTGAGTTGCATACATTTACTTGTAAAAGTCTCTATTTTATCCTTCTTGATTACTGAGTGGTATTACATTGTATTAAAAAACCCACATGTTTTTTAGATTTTAATTTTATTTTATAGGGAATAAAACAAAAGAGGACAGAATAAAGCAGATCAGAACAGAACAATGCAAGCAACATAGCACTTCACAACAAGACAATAGGATGTCAACAGTAACTACCATAATGTCACTTTCTTTGAAATAGTTGAGCATAGCTTCACACACAGTAATATGAAACATAACAACATAGAATAAATTCATTCAAGAGAATGAAAGAATTACAAGGCATTCTGAACCAAATAACAGAAAACAAACAATGGCTACTATAATAACTCATTTTCCATAGAAAATTTCTTTATATTATTACACATATTAAAATCCAATAAGACACAACATGATAGAATCAATGGTAATAGAAGAACAAAAGCATGTTAGAACGTCAATGCAAGATGATATTAAATCAGCAATGGCTGCCATAATGTCTTGTTTACTTCAAAGTAGCTGTTCATACCATCACACATAATAAGGTCAAACAAAACAGAATAAAACCACTCCAACCAATGAATGAAAACATTACAAGTCTTCAAAGCAATATAATGGGGATCCATGATTACCATAGAATCTTAGGTACTCTTACTTTTTCTTATACTAGGGAGACTATGTGGTATTTATACATGTGAGATTGATTTGTTTCACTTATGAGTATGGTCTCAAGTTGCATCCATTTATTTATAAATATCTCAATGTGATCACTCTTTATAGCTGAGTAATACTCCATTGTATAAAAGTACCACAATTTTAAAATTTTTTTTTATTTAAAGAGAAACAAAAGCATGTAAATGTTAGAGATAATACAGAATTCCAAAAAATAAGAAATCATTAGTTAATAAATTACCTATTGTCCTCTTAGAAATAGTTGTTCAAGTTACAAAATTAAAGCATACAAAGCAGATAGTCAAACAGTGAGAGTGTAAACAGCTACACATGCATGAATCTCTACATGTATTTCTATCGTTTCTGTATTAGAAGGAAAAACAAAACTTTGCAAGACAAAACAAAAACAAATTCCTATAAAAACATGAAACCAAAAAGTCATATAAAACCTCAGTACAAGGTGATTTACAATTATTACTGTGTTGTTTCTTGTTATCTTCAATAGAATGTCTATATCATCAGGCATGACTGAATATAGCAGTATAACTGAGTAAAGCAGTAAATAATCATAGTAGTAAAAATAAAACATTGTAGACAGTGTAAAACTTCAAAGGCAGGTAATAATCAAACCACAGTGGATATTCTATGGATCTTGTCATCTTAAGTGCAATTGCCTATACTCTCAGACTTGATACTATCAGTCATAACAGCTTTGAATAAAATCTATCAATACAAAACAGTGATCCAACAAACCAGATTTGATTACAATCAGTCAGGGTAAAACAGTGTAGGTTTTACAGAGATTTAAATTAATAGGAAAGTAAGCATGATTACCATACTAAATCCTGTTATTTTTGGGATTGCTGTCTGTGCCCTCAAATCTAGTACAGGTAGAATGACTGGAACAGAATATAATACATCTAAGCAGAGTAGTGTGAGTAATGTGGGTCTTAAATCCTGGTGCACTATTAACAATATAGTGTATCAAGGCCATCTATGTTAGAGATTCTAGCCATCCTTCTCTGCCTCATTTCTGCTATGCTATTTTTCTGCCTGTTTGTCTACTTTTCTCTTTCATTCTACTGCCTGCCCCACTCATTGAGACCTTTCTGCCACAGTTCCTAAAATCCTGGTGTTTTTTTCTCTCTCTCTAGAATGTCCTTCAGTATTCTCTGTAGGGTTGGATTGGTGGTCACAAACTCCCCCAGTTCCTCTTTGTCATGGAAGCATCTTGTTTCTCCATTAATTTCTAGTGACAGTTTTGCAGGATATGTCAATCTGGGCTGGAGGTTATTTTCTTTTAGGGCTTGGAAGACTTTACTCCAAGCTCTTCTTGATCTGATGGTCTCTGTTGAGAAGACAGCCATGATTCTGATGGGCTTATCTTTATAGGTAATCTGTTTCTCTTCTCTGATGGCTTTTAATATTCTGTTTTTATATTGAATTTCTGGTATCTTGATTATTATAGGTCTGGATGTAGATCTATTTTGGTTGTAGGTGGCTGGAGTTCTGTATACCTCACATAACTGAATGTCATTTTCTTTTCCCATGCTTGGGAAGTTTTCCTTAATTATTTCTATGAATAGTCTTTGTAATTCACCTGTATGTATCTTGATTATTATATGTCTGGGTGTAGAACTGTTTTGGTTGTAGGTGCTGGAGTTCTGTATGCCTCACATAACCAAATGTTGTTTTATTTTTTCCCATGCTTGGGAAGTTTTCCTTGATTATTTCTGTGAATAGCCATTGTAATTCACCTGTATGTATTCCTGCTTCTTCATTAGCATTTCTTATTCTTAAATTGTAGATTCTCTTGTAATCTTCTAGCCTTTGTATTGTTACTGCCTGTTTCCTTGTTGTTTTTAAGAGATCTTTCCTTTCATGATCACACATTGCAAACTTGTCTTCAAGTTTTGATAGTCTATCCTTAGTTTCTTTTAAGGAGTTTTGGCAGCTTTCAGTGGAGTTTTTAATTTTCTGGTAGTCTCTTTGTATTCATGTATTCTATATTTTCTTTATATTCTTTATCCTCCCTTCTTCCTTCTGTATCATCCTGAGAGATGCTTCTGAGAGCATTTCTTTTATTACTCTACTCATATCTTGCTTACCTGATTTAATATTTCAGTTTTGAGCTCATCTACAAGGTCTCGAAGATATCTCTTAATGTCCATTGAATCCATGTCTGATGTTGTGTGTTTGCCGTCCTCAGTCTCCCTTGCTTTTTCTTCTCCTGAATCACTGCTCTTAGGTTTCTGGGCTGGGGGCCTCCTCTTGCCTCTCTCTCCTGTCATGGCCCATGTCCTCCACATGGGTTACATGGGTTACAGTGCAGGTCCCATCCCCCTTCCCTGTTGGCCACGTTTCCTCCAAAGCTCACTGTCAAGGGAACTCCTGCCCGCTCCTGTCACCAAGGTGCAAGCAGTGGCTGTGTTTGCCTTCCCCTCCCCACTGGGCCAGCCAAACTTCAGGTGCCTTCACCCAATTAGTGCTTGCTAGGTGCAGGGAATCAATTTGGTATTGCTCATTGGGTTCCAGCCAGTGGGTGCAGCCCAGTCCAAGAAAATCCCATGAATCTGCTCTTGGGAGGGAGGAACCAACTGAAGTCACTGTTGCTCCCACTTCAGGCTCCTTATGCCAGATTCCAGCATGTCACCTATTAGGTCATGCCCTTCCTGTGGTGGTGGGGGGTCTCATTCCCAGCACCCACCGTGGATTAATGAAGGTCCCTTCACTGGCTCTGCACTCTGTTGGGCTCACCAACCCCCGACTTCAGCACTGCTGTTCTTCCAATGAGTGGTGGTGGGAACGAGTTTGGGCAGCTCTCCCAGCTGGCACAGATTCAGGCCTTTGCAAACTTGGCGGGTTTCTGCAAATGAAAATGCTGTGTCCCATAATTTCTAGCTGTTTCAGTTGTAGTCTGAAAGTATTTGATGAGTTTTTTATGTTTTAATTTCTTTCTGTGTCAAGAGGATCCATCTCCCTCTGTCTGGGTCTCTCCAGGGTGCTTTATTCTGGCAAATGAGGTGTTTCTCCAGGGAGGCTTTGTATTTTGTTGCTCACTGATCGGCCATCTTATCTTCTCTCACAATTTTTTTTATTCTTTCCTCATTGATGGGCACTTTGGTTGATTCCAAGGTCTGACTATTACAAATTGTGCTGCTATAAACATGGATGAACATATATCACTGTGGTATGATGTTTTCAGTTCTTCTGGGAGTATGCCTAGGAGTGAAATATCTGGGTCAAATGGGGCTTCCAACCCCAGCTTTTTGAGGAATTGCCAGACTGACCTCCATAGTGGTTGCACCAGTTTACACTCCCACCAACAGTGCAGAAGAGTTATTTTTCCCCACAGCCTCTCCAGCATTTGTTGTTGGTAGTTTTCTTGATCCTGGCCATTCTTTCTGGAGTGACATGGAATCTCAGTGTGGTTTTAATTTGCATTTCTCTGATGACCAATGATGACACACATTTTTTCATGTACTTATTTACCATTTGTATTTCTTCATCTGAGAACTGTGTGTTCATCTTGGATGCCCATTTTTGGATTGGATCTTTGAATTTTGGGGATCTGATTTTTTTTAATTCTTCTTAAGCTTTAGACAGAAATCTGAGGGACTGTTCATTAAGATTTTTTTCCCAGTTTGTGGGTTTTCTTTTCACTCTGCAGGAAATTTCTTTCGACATGCAGAAACTCTTTAATAAGATGTGATTCCAGTTTTTGATTCTGGGAAGTGTTTCCCGTGCAGTTTGATTCTTGTTCATGAATTCTCTACTTACCTCTATGTCTTCAAGATTTTTACCTACTTTGTCTTCCAACAGATTTAGTGTTTCTGTTTTAATATTTAGATCTTTGATCCATTTAGATTTTAGTTTAGTACATGATGATAGGCATAGGTCTAGTTTTAGTTTTCAGCATATGGATAGCCAGTTTTTCCAGCACCATTTATTAAAGAGACTATTGTTCCTCCAGTGAACACATCTGGCCCCTTTATCAAAGATAAGGTGGTTGGGTGTGTTTGTAGTTGTATATTCTAGTCTATTCCATTGATCTTCAGGTCTGTTTTTATTCCAATAGCATGTTGATTTTATTATGGTAGCTTTGTAGTATAACTTCAAGTCAGGGATTGTGATGTCTCCTGCCTTGGCTTTGCTGCTTACAATTGCCTTTGCTATTCTAGGACTTTTCTGGTTCCAGATGAATTTTAGGGGTGATTTCTCTAGATCTATTAGGTATGTTAGTGGTATTTTCTTTGGGATTGCATGAATCTGTGTAACAATTTTGGGATCATGGCCATTTTCACAATATTTATTCTTCCTATCCATGAACGAGGGATGGCTTTCCATTTTCTGAGATCCTCTTTAATTTCTTTCTCAGGGTATTGTAATTTTCCTTGTATAGATCTTTTACCTCTTTTGTAAGATTAATTCCTAAGTATTTCATTTTTTTGGATGCTAGTGTGAAGGGTGTGGTTTCTCCTGTTTCTCTCTTGGTAATTTTGTTATTAGTATATAGGAACACTATTGATTTTTGAGTATTGACTTTGTATCCAGCTAAGTTGCTGAATTTATTTATTATATCTAGGAGTCTTTTGATCAGATTTTGGGGATCTTCTATGTAGAGTATCATGTTGTCTGCAAATAATGATATTTTAACTTCCTCTTTTCCTATCTTCACTCCTTTTATTCCTCTTTCTTGTCTAGTTGTTCTGGCTAGTATTTCCAGTACTATGTTGAATAGGAGCAGTGATAAGGGATATCTTTGTCTTGTGCCTGATTTTAAGGTAAAGGTTTTCAGTTTTTGGCCATTTAATATGATGCTGGCTGTTGGTTTGTCATAGATGTCCTTTATCATATTGAGGTAAAGACCATCTATTCCAATTTTCTGTAATGTTCTTATCATGAATGGGTGTTGGATCTTATCAAAAGCTTTTTCTGTATCTATAGAAATAATGATGTGATTCTTACATTTGGCTCTATTCATATGGTGGATTACATTTATTCATTTATGTATATTGAACCATCCCTGCATGCTGGGATGAATCACACTTGGTCATGGTGTATAATCTTCTTAATGATTTGCTGCATTCTGCTTGCCAATATTTTATTAAGAATTTTTGAATCTATGTTCATTAGGGAGATTAACCTGTTGTTCTTTTTTTTAGTTGGGTCTTTCTCAGGTTTTGGTACTAAAGTAATATTTGCTACCAGGAATGACTTAGGGAGAATTGCTTCCCTTTTGATTTCAGTGAACAGTTTGAGGAGTGTCAGCATTAAGCCTTTTTTGTATTTCTTGTAGAACTCCACAGTGAATCTGTCTGGGCCTGGGTTGTTCTTATTTGGTAAGGACTAAATTACATTTTCAGTTTCATTTATAGACATTGGGTTATTCAGCACTTTTACATCTTCTTGATCCAGGTTTGGTGGTTCATATCTTTCTAGGAATCTGTCCATTTCTTCTGTGTTATCAAACCTATGAGAGTAGACATTTTCAAAATAGGTGTTGATGATCTTCTGTATTTCCACAGAATCAGTAGTCATTCCACCTTTTTCATTCCATATTGCATGAATTTGAGTCTTTTCTTTCCTTTTTAAATTAGGTTGGCTAGGTGTTTATCAACTTTATTTATTCTTTCAAAAAACCAACTCTTCGATTCATTAATTATTTGTATTGTTTTCTTAGTCTCTATTGCATTAATTTCTGTTCTGATCTTTATAATTTCCTCCCTTCTTTTGGCTTTGGGCTTGGCTTGCTCTTCTTTTTCTGGCTGTTTGATGTGTAGTATCAGGTTGTTTATTTGTGTTTGTTCTGTTTTCCTAGTGTGGGAACTCACTGCAATAAATTTTCCTCTGAGGATTGCTTTCATTGCTTCCCACAGGTTCCAGTAAGTTGTATTTGTATTTTCATTTGCTTTAAGATATTATTTAATTTCTTTTTTAATTTCCTCTTTGACCTATTGATTGTTCTAGGATGTATTATTCAATTTTCATGTATTTGTGGGGTTTTTGCAGTTCTTTTATCATTAATTTCTAGTTTCATGGAACTATTATCCAATAACATGCAAGGGATAATTTCAATTCCTTTACATTTACTTAAATATGTTCTGTGGGCTAGTATATGGTCTATTTTAGAGAATGTCCCATGTGCAGCTGAGAAGAATGTATATCCTTATGTGGTTGCATGGAATACTCTGTAAACATCTACTAAGTCCAATTGCTATCAGGTATGATTCAATTCTGTTATTTTTTTGCTGATTTTCTGTCTAGTTGAGCTGTCACTTTGTGCCAATGGCATGTTAAGGCCTCCCGTTATAATTGTGTTATTGCTTATTTGATGTTCCATTTCTGTTAATATTTCATTTGTGTAGCTGGGTGCTCCCAAATTGAGTGCACATATATTTAAGATTGTTATTTCTTCTTCTTTAAATTTTCCCCTAACTAGTATGTAGTGACCTTCTTTATCTCTTCAGATCATCCTTGGTTTGAAGTTCACATTGTCTGCAAACAGAATAGGTACCCCTGCTTTTTTTTTTGAGATCCTGTTGCATGAAATATTGTTTTCCATCCTTGGACTTTCAGTCTATGAATTTCCTTTTGGGTTAGATGGGTTTCTTGTAGATAGCATATGGTTGGACATTGCTTCTTGATCTATTCTGCCAGTCTATTTCTTTTAATTGGTGAATTGAGGCTATTTACATTAATGGTATAACTGTTATATATCATTTTATTGTTGATATGTTATCTTTCTGCTGTTGTATTTTTACCTTTTCATTCTGTTTAATTGGCTGTCTTGCTTAGTGGTTTTTTTCCCTATGTGTATCTAGAATGTCTTTCAGTATTCTTTGCAGGGTTAGTTTGGTGATCATGAAGTTCTTCCACTGTTCTTTGTCATGGAAGTATCTTATTTCTCCATCCATTCTGAAGGACAGTTTTGCAGGGTACATCAGTCTGGGTTGCAAGTCATTTTCCTTTAGGATCTGAAATATTTCTCTCCATGCTCTTCTTTTTTTAAAAAAAAATTTTATTTAAGGGGATAAAACAGAAAAAGGAGAGAAATAATACAGAATTTCAAAAAAAAAACTTAAACAGTAAGAAATCACTAGTTGATAAATTACATATTGCTCTTTTAGAAATAGTTGTTCAAGTTATAAAACCAAAGCACACAAAATAGACACTCAAGCAGTGACACTGAAAACAGATCTGTTCAACAATCAAACAAGAACTAAGAAATATGAGTAACAATCCTACACACATAAATATACATGCAGTTATATCTTTTATAGCAATTCCTATTTTGTCTTTTTTACATGCAGTTATATCTTTTATAGCACTTCCTATTTTCTCTTTTTTACAATAGCAATTATACATTTTTTTATTTAAAGAGAAAAAAACAGGAAAAAGGTAGAAATATTACAGAATTTCAAGAAAAGAAGATAAACAGTAAGAAATCACTAGTTGATACATTACATATTGTTCTTTTAGAAATAGTTATTCAAGTTACAG
>PVLA01003239.1:0-191347 GCA_004027455.1 Hydrochoerus hydrochaeris | reverse complement strand
ACAGTTCCACAAGAACCTAGAAATATGGTCATCAATCCCACACATCTAAACATACATGCAGCTATATCTTTTATAGTGCTTCCTATTTCCTCTTTTTTTACAATAGCAATTATACATTTTTAAAATTTTATTTAAAGAGAAGAAAAAAACAGAAAAAAGGTAGCAACAATAAAGAATTCTAAAAGAAAGAAAGGAAAAGGAGAATGAGAAAAAGCCCCACTAATAAATCAGTAATTTATAAATTATGTACTGTCATCCGGGATGTAGTTGTTCAAGTTACAAAGTTAAAGGGTACATAGTAAATATTCAAACAGTCAGACTACAAACAGTTCTGCTCAAAGATCCAACAAAGATTCAGCAATATGGTCATCTATTTTTACACACTCAAACACACATGCAATTATATCCCTTAGAGCACTTTCTTATCCTCTCTTTTTTACAATAGAAATTAAACATTTTGGTTTTATTACTCTTGTAGTTCTTATTTATATTTACACTAGAGACACAATATGATATTCATAAATATGATTCTTATATATTTCACTAATGAGGATAGTCTCAAATTGTTTCCATTTGCCTGTGAAGGTTTCAAGGTCATCCTTTTTTATAGCTGAGTAATATTCCATTGTATAAAAATGCCACATCTTTTTCATCCACTCTGCAGATGATGGGCATCTTGGTTATTTCCAGGATTTAGCTATCACAAATTGTGCAGCTATGAACATGTGTGCACATATATCACTGTGATATGAACTTTTCAGTTCTTTGGGGAAAATACCAAGGAGGGGGATAGCTGGATTGAATGGGGCTTCCAATTCTAGTCTTCTGAGAATTCTCCATATGGATTTCCATGTACTGGCTTGACTTTGCCATGTTATGTTCCAGTTGTTTCTTTCTGCTTTTCTTCTTATTTAATTGCTTATCCTACCTGGTGGTTTCTTTCTGTTGTTGTTTTGGGGATTGTGGTCATTTTTATCTCTGTCTAGTATGTCCTTCAGTACTCTTTCTAGGGTTGGTTTGGTGGGCATGAATTTTTTCAGTTGTTCTTTGTGATGGAAGTATCTTGTTTCTCCATTAAATTAGAATGAAAGTTTTGCTGGGTACATCAGTCTGGGTTGAAGATTGTTTTCTTTCAGGGCTTGAAATACCTCACTCTAAGCTCTTCTTGACTTGAGGGTTTGTGCTGAAAAGTCTGCCATGATTCTAATGGGCTTTCCCTGACAGCTGAGTTGTGTCTTTTCTCTGACAGCTTCTAATATTCTGTTTTTATGCTGCATGCCTGAGATCTTAATTATTATGTGTCTGGGTGTGGATTTATGTTGATTGTGACTGTTTGGTGTTCTATATGCCTCACTTATCTGCATATCAGATTCTTTCCCCATGTTTGGGAAATTTTCTGCTATTATTTCTGTAAATACTTTATGTATGTCATTTGCCTGCACTCCTGTATCTTTAGTAATGCCCACTATTCTTATATTGTTGCTCTTGGCATCATCATGAAGCTTCTGGATTGTCATTTCATGCTGCTTTGTTATGTTTACAAGTTCTATCCTATCCTGATCACTAACTGTGATCCTGTCCTCACGGTCCAAAATTCTATCCTCAGCTTCCTGTAGGCAGTTTTGCACACTTTCAATAGAATTTTTTGTTTCTTGGATGTCTTTTTGAGTTTGTTTCATGAATTCTGCTTGTTTTCTATATTGTTCATTCAAAGTTTCAATCAGCTTCCCATGCTCATGTACTTTTTCCTCTATTTCTTCTTTAGCTGCATTCAACAACTCCTTTACTAAATTTGTTATTTCTATCTTTACATGGGAGACTACTTCTAATTTGCTTTCCTCTATAGCCTGATGCAGTTGTTTTTTTTATTTCACTATCTTTTCAGAGAATCCAAATGTGTTACTTTTGGGGTCCTCTATTTCAATGTCTTCTATACTTTCTTCTGGTGAACTATATGTTTGAGACTTCATTTTGCCTTTTTGTTTTGTCATTTTCACTCTGCCTGGTGTTTTCTATGTGTAGGAGGGGATCACACACACTATTTTCAGACACAACAAAGTCATACGGTTAGTTGTAGGGGGTTTTCCTACTGGCCCTATTTATCCCCTGTACACCTCTATTTTAGGGGTATACTCACCACACTGATACAGTCAATCTGGTGTAGTCCAAAGTTCGCCACCTGGGAGCAAAGTTCCAAATTTTCTCACACTAACTGAATCCCGCTGAGATCTTCTGATGTTCCAGGTGGGAGGGTGGGCCCAGCTGAAGCGGTCCAGGGCAGTTTTCAGTCTTGGGCGGGACTCCTCAATGTTTTGCGTGGCAGGGCTGGCCCATGGTGGAGGTTCCGGGCAGCCTATGTCTGATGCAGGCTTCTGCTGAGTTCCCAGTGGCAGGGCAGACCCTCGGTGGAGGTTCTGGGCAGCTTACCCCTGATGCAGGCTTCCGCTGAGTTCCCAGTGGCAGGGCGGGCCCTCAGTGGTGGTTCCGGGTAGCCTACCCCTGATGCAGGCTTCTGCTAAGTTCCCAGTGGCAGGATTGGCCCTTGGTAGTGGTTCTGGGCAGCTTACCCCTGATGCAGGCTTCCGCTAAATTCCTGGTGGCAGGGCGGGCCCTTGGTGGTGGTTCTGGGCAGCCTACCCCTGATGCAGGCTTCCGCTAAGTTCCTGGTGGCAGGGCAGGCCCATGGTGGTGGTTCCTGGCATCTTACTCCTGATGCAGGCTTCCACTAAGTTCCCGGTGGCAGAGGGGGCCCTCGCTGGTGGTTCCGGGCAGCTTACTCCTGATGCAGCCTTCCGCTAAGTTCCCAGTGGCAGGGTGGGCCCTCAGTGGTTGTGTCCATGCTCTTCTTGACTTCATTGTTTGTGTTGAGAAGCCTGCTGTGATTCTGATAGGTTTTCCTTCATAGGTGATCTGTCTTTTCTCTCTAACAGCTTTTAATATTCTTTTCTTATGTTGGATGTCTGGGATGGTGATTATTATATGTCTGGGTGTAGTTTTATTTTGGTTATGGCTGTTTGGAGTTCTATATGCTTCACTAATCTGAATGTCAGTTTCCATTCTCATGTTTGAGAAATTTTCAGCTATTACTTCTGTAAATAGCCTCTTGATATCATTTGTGTTGTCCCCTTCTTTTTCATTTATCCCTATTAATCTTATGTTGTTTTTCTTTGCATCATCTTGCAACTGTTGAATTGTTATTTCCTGATTCCTTGTTATTTTCAAAAGATCTTTCCTTTCCTATTTGCTAGCTGCAATCCTATCTTGAAGGTCTGAAATTCTATCTTCACTTTCGTTGAGGCAGTTTTGGCAACTTACAATAGAATTTTTGATTTCCTGTATATCTCTTTGAATCTGCTTCATGTATTCTGTCTGTTTCTTATACTGTTCTTTCAGGGATTCTATCTTTTGGCTTTGTTTCTCTAATTTTTTAGCCTTGTCTTCTTTAGATGTGTTCACTATTTCTTTCACTACTTTTATGATTTCTTCATTTACCTAGGTGATTATTTCTTTTTTTTTATTTAAAGAGAAAAAAACCAGGAAATAAAGTAGAAATATTACACAATTTCAAGAAAGGAAGACAAACAGTAAGAAATCACTAGTTGATAAACTACATATTGTTCTTTTAGAAATAGTTATTCAAGTTACAGAAATAAAGCACACAAAGTGGACACTAAAGCAGTGAGAGTGCAAACAGATCTGTTCAACAATCTGACAAGAACCTAGAAATATGGTCATCAATCCCACACACCTAAACATACATGCAGCTATATCTTTTATAGTGCTTCCTATTTTCTCTTTTTTGCAATAGCAATTGTACATTTTTAAAATTTTATTTAAAGAGAAGAAAAAAACATAAAAAAGTTAGCAACAATACAGAATTCTAAAATAAAGAATGAAAAAGGAGAATGAGAAAAAGCCCCATTAAGTTATCAGTAATTTATAGATTACATACTGTCATCCTGGATGTAGTTGTTCAAGTTACAAATTTAAAGGGTACATAGTAAATATTCAAACAGTCAGACTACAAACAGTTCTGCTCAAAGATCCAACAAAGATTCAGCAATATGGTCATCTATTTTACACACTCAAATATACATGCAGTTATATCTCTTAGAGCATTTTCTATTCCTCTCTTTTTTTATAATAGCAATTACACATTCTGGTTTTATTACTCTTGTAGTTCTTATTTCCTTTTTACACTAGAGACACTATTTGATATTCATAAATATGATTCTTATTTATTTCACTAATGAGGATAGTCTCAAGTTGTCTCCATTTGCCTATGAAGGCCTCAAGATCATCCTTTTTTATAGCTGAGTAATATTTCATTGAATAAAAGTGCCACATCTTTTTCATCTGTCTGCAGTAGATGGGCATCTTGGTTGTTTCCAGGATTTAGCTATCACAAATTGTTTGGCTATGAACATTGGTGCAAATATATCATTATGATATGAATTTTTCTGTTCTTTGGGGAAAATACCCAGGAGGGGGATAGCTGGATTGAATGGAGCTTCTAATCCTAGTCTTCTGAGAATTCTCCATATGGATTTCCATAATGGTTGCACCAGTCTACATTCCCACCAACAGTGGAGCAGTGTTTCTTTTTCCCCGCAGCCTCGCCAACATTTGTTATCTGTTGATTTCTTGATGGCAGCTATTCTTTCTGGAGTGAGGTGGAATCTCAATGCTGTTTTAATTTGCATTTCTCGAATGACCAGTGATGGTGAACATTTCTTCATGTATTTATTTGCCATTTGTATATCTTTCTCTGAGAACTGTGTGTTTATCTCAGATGCCCATTTTTGGAGAGGGTCTTTGAATTTGGGGGGATTGATGTTTTTCAATTCTTTATATATTCTGGACACAAGTCCTTCCTCTGAGGGGTTGCTGGTTAAATTTTTTCCCACTCTGTTGGTTTTCTTTTCACTCTGTTGGTGATTTCCTTTGAAGTGCAAAAACTTTTCAATTATGTGAGATTCCATTTGTTGGTACTTTGAAGTGTTTCCCCTGCAGCTTGCATTTTGTTCATGAACTCTCTGCCTACCCCTATGTTTCCAAGACTTCTACCTACCTTGTCTTCCAGTAGATTTAGTATTTCTGTTTTAATATTGAGGTCTTTGATCCATTTAGACTTTAGTTTTGTGCATGGTGATATGCATGGATCTAGTTTCAGTTTTTGACATGTCAAGAGCCAAGTTTTCCAACTCCATTTATTAAAGAGACAATCCTTCCAGTGGACATATTTAGCCCCTTTGTCAAATATCAGGTGGCTGAGTGTCTTTGTAGTTGTGCTTGTATCTTCCAATCTGTTCCATTGATCCTCAGTTCTATTTCTTTGCCAGTACCAAGCTGATTTTATCACTGTGGCTTTGTAGTATAGTTTCAAGTCAGGAATTGAGATCCCTCCTGCCTTGCCTTTGTTGCCCAGAATTGCCTTTGCTATTCTAGGTTTCTTCTGTTTCCAAATGAATTTTAGTAGTGTTTTCTCTAGATCTGTGAGGTATGTCAATGGTATTTTGATTGGGATTGTGTTAAATCTGTATAACAGTTTTGGGAGTATGGCCATTTTCACAATGCTTGTTCTTCCTAACCAAGAGCAAGGAATGTCCTTCCATTTTCTAATATCCTCTTCAGTCTCCTTTTTCATCATAGTATAATTTTGAGCATATAGGTCTTTTACAATTGTAGTTAGGTTGATTCCTAAGTATTTCCTTTTTTTTACATGTTATTGTAAAGGGCAATATTTCCATAATTTCTCTCTCAGTGAGTTTTTTGCTTGTGTACAGGAATGCTATTGATTTTTGAGCATTGACTTTGTATCCAGATACACTGCTGAACTTGTTTATTACCTGTAGCAGTCTTTTAATGGAGTTTTGTGGGTCTTCTATATAGAGTATCATGTCATCTGCAAATAGTGATAATTTAACTTCTTCCTTTCCTATCTTTACTCCTTTTATTTCTCTCTCTTGTCTGGTTGCCCTGGCTAGTGTTTCCAGAACTGTGCTGAAAAGGAGTGGTGATAGTGAACATCCTTGTCTTGTTCCTGATTTTAAAGTGAAAGCTTTCTGTTTTTGTCCATTTAGTATAATGTTGGCTGTTGGTTTGTCATAGATGGCCTTTATAAAGTTGAGGTAGATGCCGTGTATTCCTAGTTTCTGAAGGGTTTTTATCATGAACATGTGTTGGACTTTTTTGAAAGCTTTTTCTGTATCTGTTGAGATGACCATGTAGTTTTTGTTTTTGGCTCTGTTGATGTGGTGTATTACATTTATTGATTTGCATATGTTAAACCATCCCTGCATTCCTGGAATGAACCCCACTTGGTCATGATGTATAATCTTCTTGATGATTTGCTGCATTCTACTTGCCAGTATTTTGTTGAGAATCTTTGCATCAATGTTCATTAGTGAGATTGGCCTATAGTTCTCTTTTTTGGTTGGATCTTTCTCTGGTTTTGATATCCAAGTAATACTTGCCTCCAGGAATGATTTAGGGAGGATTGCTTTTTTCTCAATTTCATTGAAGAGTTTAAGGAGTACTGGCATCAAATCTTCTCTAAATTTCTTGTAGAATTCAGCTGTGAATCCATCCAGACCTGGAATTTTCTTTGTTGGTAAGTTTTTAATTACATTTTCAATTTCAATAGCTGATATTGGGTTGTTCAAAATTGCTATATTTCTTGGTTGAGCTTTGGTAGCTCATGCTTCTAGAAATCTGTCCATTTCCTCTGTGTTTTCCACCCTATGTGAGTAGAGATTTTCAAAGTAGGTATTCATTATCTTTTGAATTTCCATGGGATCTGTAGTAATTTCTCCCTTTTCAGTTCTTATTGCATGAATTTGGGTTTTTTCTTTCTTTCTCTTGATAAGGTTAGCTAGGGGTTTGTCAATTTTGTTGATTCTCTGAAAAACCAACTTTTTGATTCATTAACTCTTTGTATTGTTTATTTAGTTTCAACTGCATTGATTTCTGCTCTAATCTTTACAATTTCCTCTCTTCTATGAGCTTTGGGCTTAGCTTCTAGAAAAAGAAGACTTTTTCTAGATGCTTGGGATGGAGCATTAGTTTGTTTATTTGTGCTCATTCTGTTTTCTTGATATGACAGTTTATTGCTATATATTTCCCTCTTAAGACTGGTTTCATTGCATCCCACAGATTACAGTATGTTGTTTCTATATTTTCATTGAATTGTAGCTATTGTTTTTATTTCATCTGTAGTTCACTGGTTGTTGAAAAGGCTGTTATTTAATTTCCTTGTATTTATGCAAGTTTTACAATTACTTTTGCCATTAATTTCTGATTTCAGTGCACTATGGTCAGATATTATGGATGGTATGATTTCAATACCTTTGCATTTACTTAAGAATATTTTATGGGATAATATATGATCTGTTTTGGAGAATGTCCCATGTGCAGCTGAGAAGAATGTGTATTCTGATGTGGTTGGGTGGAACACTCTGTAAACATCTACTAAGTCCAATTGCTCACAGGTATGATTCAGTTCTGTTATTTCTTTGCTGACTTTTTGTCTATTTGATTTATCTCTTTGTGACAATAGGCTGTTAGGATCTCCTGTTATAATTGTGTTTTTGTGTATTTGGTTTTTCATGTCCATTATTATCTGTCTTATATAGCTGGGTGCTCCTGTATTTGGTGCATATATATGTATAATTGTTAGTTCGTCCTCTTGAATTTTACCACTAACAAGTATGTAGTGACATTCTCTATCTCTTTTAATCATTTTAGGTTTGAAGTTCACATTGTCTACAAATAGAATAGCTACCCCTGCTTTTTTCTGGGTTCCTGTTGCATGACATAATGTTTTCCATCCTTTGACTTTTAACCTATTAGTTTCCTTTTGGGTCAGATGTGTTTCTTGTATACATCATATTGTGGCATCCTGTTTCTTGATCCATTCTGTCAATCTATTTTTTTTCATAGGTGAATTGAGGCCATTTATATTTATGGATATCACTGATATGTACTGGTTCAACTTTGCCATATTATGTTCCAGTTGTTTCTTTCTGCTTTTCCTCTTATTTAATTGCTTATCCTACCTGGATGTTTCTTTCTGTTGTTGTTTTGGGGATTGTGGTCATTTTTATCTCTGTCTAGTATGTCTTTCAGTACTCTTTCTAGGGTTGGTTTGGTGGACATGAGTTTCTTCAGTTGTTCTTTGTCATGGAAGTATCTTGTTTCTCCATTAAATTTGAATGAAAGTTTTGCTGGGTACATCAATCTGGGTTGAAGATTATTTTCTTTCAGGGCTTGAAATACCTCACTCTAAGCTCTTCTTGACTTGAGGGTTTGTGCTGAAAAGTCTGCCATGATTCTAATGGGCTTTCCCTGACAGCTGAGTTGTGTCTTTTCTCTGACAGCTTCTAATATTCTGTTTTTATGCTGTATGCCTGAGATCTTAATTATTATGTGTCTGGGTGTGGATTTATGTTGATTGTGACTGGTGTTCTATATGCCTCACTTATCTGCATATCAGATTCTTTCTCCATGTTTGGGAAATTTTCTGCTATTATTTCTCTAAACTCTTTATGTATGTCATTTGCCTGGACTCCTGTATCTTCACTAATGCCATTATTCTTATATTGTTGCTCTTGCCATCATCATGGAGCTTCTGGATTGTCATTTCATGCTGCTTTGTTATGTTTACAAGTTCTATCCTTTCCTGATTACTAACTGTGATCCTGTCCTCAAGGTCCAAAATTCTATCCTCAGCTTCCTTTATGTGGTTTTGTATGCTTTCAATAGAATTTTTTGTTTCTTGGATGTCTCTGAGTTTGTTTCATGAATTCTGCTTGTTTTCTATATTGTTCATTCAAAGTTTCAGTCAGTTTCGCATGCTCATGTACTTTTTTCTCTATTTCTTCTTTAGCTGCATTCACAACTCCTTTACTAAAGTTGTTATTTCTATCTTTACATGGGAGACTACTTCTAATTTGCTTTCCTCTATAGCCTGATGCAGTTGTTTTTTATTTCACTCGCTATCTTTTCAGAGATCCCTGGTGCATTACTTTTAGGGTCCTCTATTTCAATGTCTCCTCTACTTGCTTCTGTTGAACTCTATGTTTGAGACTGTATTTTGCTTTTTCATTTTGTCATTTTCACTCTGCCTGGTGTTTTCTATGTGTAGGAGTGGATCACACACACTATTTTCAGACACACCTAAGTCTTACAGTTAGTTGTAGTGGGTTTTACTACTGGCCTTATTTATCCACTGTACATCTCTGTTTTAGGAGTATACTCACCACATTGGTACAGTCAATCCACTGTAGTCCAAAGTTCACCACCTGGGAGCAAATTTCCAAATTTTGTTACACTAACTGGATACTGCTGAGATCTTCTGATGTTCCAGGTGGCAGGGCAGGCCCATCTGTAGCAGTCCAGGGCAGTTTTCAGTCTTTGGTGGGTCCCCTCGATGTTACTGGTGGCAGGGCAGGCCCACAGGGGAGTTTCTGGGCAGCCTTCCCCTGAGGCAGCCGTGCACTGAGTTCCTGGTGGCAGGATGGGCCCCCAGTGGTTGTTCCATGGAGCCTACCCCAGAGGTGGGCTTGTGCTGAGTTCCAGGTGGCAGGGCAGGCCCAAGGTGGAGGATAAGGGTAGCCCACCCCTGAGGGAGGCTTGTGCTGAGTTCCTGGTGGCAGGGTGAGTCCTTGGTGGAGGTTAAGGGCAGTCTTGCCCTGAGGAGGGCTTGTGCTGAATTCCTGCTGGCAGGGCGGCCCTTGGTGGAGGTTCCGGGCAGCTGGGAGATTGTTTCTGATTTGAGTTCCTTCATAGCTTCCCGTACTTGCTTCTTTTTTTCAGTTATTGCTTCTTCATTTCAGGTATTTCAGGTGTATGACTAGTGTTTTCTCCTATGTACATGGCTCCCAGGCTTTCCTGGAAAGGGTTAGAGGTTTGAGATTGCATTTTGGTCTTTCATTTTGTCATTTTCCTATATTTTTGTGTTTTGAGTGATGTTCTAAATCTTTCCCTGGGCTATTGGAAATCACCTCCTGCACCCTTGGCTTCCGGGACTCATGCAGCTTTAACTCCCCCCACAGCACATGCCTGGCTCCCCTCTGGGAGCAGGCTTAGTCCCCTGGTTGAACAAAGGTCACTGGGCATGGTCCACTCAAGCTCTTGAAACCTCTCCAAGCTAGACCATTGTCCTAGGGGGCTGGGCAGGCAACCAAGCACTGGGAGTGATGATCCCAAACTCTCCCTGGGCCAGCACCAGTGAGCAGAAACTCACCTGGCTGCACGGGCCTAACTCCCCTCTCAGTGCAGGCCTAACTTCTCTCCAAAACCCACGTCTTTTTTAACCATTCCTTGTTTGATGAACATTTGGGTTATTTCTAAAATTTAACTATTACAAATTGTGATACTATAAGTATGGGTGCACATATATCATTGTGGTGTGATGTTTTTAATTCTTCTCAGAAGACTCCCAGAAGCGGGATACTCAGATGCAATGGGACCTCTAATTGTAGTTTTTTGAGAAATCTCAACACTAATTTCCACAGTGGTTGTACATGTCTACACTTCCAGTGGGAAGGTCAAATTCAAATCAGAGCTAATGAGATTTATAAATTCTGGCCTTTTTTTGAATGCGAAGAGCGGTTTCAGCTTGTTCATACTTTGCTAACATGATCACATTTTTTTTGTTTTTGTTTTTGTTTTGTTTGCTCATAGCCATTGTAACAGGTATAAAGTAATATTTCACTGTGGTATTAATCCCATTTTCCTGAGCATTAATGATCTCACACACTTTTTACAATATCTGCTGACAAACCATATGAATTTGTTATTTGAAAAAATGTCTATTTATTTCTTTTGATGATTTTTACAGGTTATTATTATTTTTCTTCCTTCCTTCTTTTCTTCCTTCCTTCATTTCTTCCTTCTTTCCTTCCTCCCTTTTTTTCTTTCTTTTTCTTTTCTTTTTTTTCTGACTTGTATCTTGGTCCCTTTCTTATTGCTTGGACACAGTACCCCAGTACCCTGTTGGAGACTGGGCAATACAGGGTTAATTTTCTGAATGCAGGGACCTCAGACTGTTTGGAAAAGAGCTTATGCCTGTGCTCTGAAGTCAAGATAATCATAGCTGAAGTAGCTGTGGACATGGGCTGATGACACTCCCTATTCCAAGGCAATAAAGCTGCCATCCTAAAAGATGAAACAGTTCTCTTAATTCACAAAACTTATTGCCTCTGTTTCTCAGGGTCCTGGTCATTTTCATAGGCTTTCCTACTTTCTCTTCTTGCACTCCCCAAATCTGTGGCAAAATACAAGACATCTAAAAAAGTTCTTTTTCTCAACTCACACATAAAAAAATCTCTACTCCCAGGGATTCTCTACTCAGAGAGAGTTTTGACATTCCTAGAACCCCCAAAATCATACTACTGTCTTTTTTATTTGAACTGTTTGCTTCCTACTCATTTTAGGTGATTGGGTCTAGGCCAAGATCCCAGTAACACTTAACAATCAAAAGAGGAAAAGTTTATTTTAGGTCACAACTTTTAGAGGAATCAGCCTATAGTTGGCTGGTTCCAAACTGGGAAGAGTCTGGTGGAAGAAAGGCATTCCTGTCATGGAGACCAGGAAGTACAGAGAAAAGAGATGAACTGGGAGGGAGATAGATCCTTCTAGGTCATGACTCAGTGACCTGTCTATTCTGACTTGACTCCACCTTTTTGTAGCACATCTCTGAACTCTTGAGTGCATTAGTCCTTTGATAATTACAGAAACTCATGAACCAATCAACTTCCAAAGGCCCGACTTCTGAATACTCAAGTCTTTTTGGAGATAAAAATCTCAGCCATAACAAGGTGTTTGTATTCCTTTTATACTTCGGATATTAACTTTTTTTAGTAAGATGCATGGCTTATAAATATGTTCTTTCATTCCAGATGTTTCCTTTTCATTTTCCCATTGTTATGCAAACTCTTGCCCATGGGATGTAATATCATTTGTTCCTTTTTGTTTTTATTTCCTTAGATCTTGCAAAGGTAATTTGGAGCATGAATTACTATTGAAGTTGATGTTTCTGTGGGAAAGTAAATATTGGAGGTTTTATTCAAGCACTTCCTTGCTCTGCCTCTTATAATCCTTATAATGTGCTGCTGAATTAGGTTTGTTAGTCATTTGCTGATTATTATATCTATATTGCTCAGGGCTGTTGGCTTACAACGTTTTTTTCTTTTATTGTCCATGTCTGGCTTTGTTATCAGGTAACTGCCTTCCTAAAAGGAATTATTCTCTGCTCTTCAATATTTGGAGAGTTCAAGAAAGATTGGTGCCAGTTTTTTTAAATACTTGATGGATTTGCACATGAGGTTATCAGAATCTGGCTTTTCTGTTTTGGTGGTTTTTTATTTTTGATTGTATCTCAGTTTTCCTTTGTCTTTGTTATAGTCAGGGGTTGTGAGGAGAACAATTATAATCAGGACACAGAATTTATAATATTGTTTTTTGATGGTTACCCAGAGTTAAACACAAGAAAGTGCAGAAAATCTGTCCACACATTAAAGACCCAGAGTATTCAGCCTAGGACCTGGACCATACAACAATGTCCTGCATGAATCCAGATGAAGACTTAGAGATCATGACAGTGCCTCCCAACTGGAGGTCTAGAGCCCATGACAAAGACTTATGCCAGTCTGTTTTATGGAACTGTGTTGGGAAGGCACAAAGATCAGTGGTGGAAGCTAAAACATGCCAGTGGGAGGAAGGAGCTATGCCAGTAGGTTGAGGGTTCTAACTGAAGCTGAGAAGTGACACTCAAAATAAGCACCAGGACTGCCCTGAAAAGTACTGCAGGAAGTCCCAAGCTCCCCAGATGATGAAAGCAGTTGAGTACATGCCAGAAAGCCAGAATGACAAACTTCTCCTGGAGATTAAACAGCACACATCTTCCCCTCCAGAACCAGGGAGTGATGCTCAGTGTAAGAAGCAGAGCTCCCCCAAAGTGAACTGCAGCCACTGTCACCAACAAGGCCCCAGCTCCTCCAATGACAATGGCCGAATTCATATCAAGAAAGCTAGCCATGAGAATTTCCTCCAGGAGAACCAAAGGCTTGAATCAGCAGCACTTATAATAACCCACAATGCCTAGCTCCTCTGCTCCATGTCTCTATTTATGCTGACAACTTTCCTCAGGGTTATCTACACTCAGCACCATGCTGATTTAATTCAGCTGGTGTTAAGTTGACGATCAGTTTTTAATCCATAACAATCCATCCCTGTTCAAATTGATAACCATATACATTTCCTTAAACTATAGTCTATAGTGGCAGATTTGTGAAAGTTAACATATCTTGGTCTATTCAGATTTACATTAATATAACAATTATATATATACAATTCTTTTTATACTTATTCCTGCACCAAAAGCAAAATATTCAAAGGGTGGCCAAGTTTAAACATTAAAACACAATACTTTAACCTGTTTACCAACATATAAAAACAACATTAAAATCAAAGTGAAAGATTACAAGCACAGTCTTTTCTTCCCATTAATTTTTAACATGGCATAGCAAGACTAAAAAATAAAGATTTCTGACAATTCAAATATACTCTTACCTTCAGATGAAAGACTTCAGTTCATTTTTCCATTGTCCCATTCTTCTAAACCACTATATTCTGCTCTGTTTTACTTTTCAACCCACAATTCCACTAGAGATTTCTTTCTAGCCCAGTGTTTTAAGTTACTCTACTGGCTCATTGCTCCAAATTTCCCACATAGATCTGGTCAAAAGCTACCATCCCAACAGTAGACTGCACTGAAATTTTTCTGCCACTCACGTAATATCTAAACACAAGCAAAATGCAGAACAACTTTCAGCCAAAGCAAGTATACTACCTGGACTCCAGCAGCTGATGCAGTCCTTCTCAACAGAAGCCTCCCAAGCTTCATCTTAACCAGCAACATTTCCATCACTACTCTGATTTTCCAGGCTCTGACCAGAGTCTCCAATATAGGTTGCAGCATACAGGGGCTGTCTTTTTGGCCAGTCTCTCAAAAACTTTCTAAATTAATTTCCAAGGCTCTTAAACCAAATGGCCAGGCAATATAACAGCAGTGGCCCTACTCTGGTGCCAATATCTATCTTGGTTACTTTTCTCTCATTGTTGATACAGAATACCTGATGCCTAAAACAAAGGAAGGAAAGGTTTATTTCTTACAGTTTTTGGAAGTTTCAGTCCATACTCAGTTGGCTCCATGGCAAGGTGGCATGGCTGAGGGGTAACCATTCATAGTGGCTGCAAGTGTTAAGATGTAACAGCAGGAGAGAAAGACCTGTCTTCTTCCCACCATTACACTGAATACTGGCTCCACCCCTAGGCAGTTATAGCACTCACACCACCAAACTCAGTGCTAGCCGGTGAATCCATCACAAATGCTAGATTCAGCTGCATCTGTGATTGTATGAGCCTTGGGGGCCATCTGACATAAAACATGACAGTCTGGATTTTTTATTTCTCCAATATTCAGAGTTCGTATACTACACATTTCTTAGGAATTTTATAACATTATGGGTAAAGCACGAGGACATTATGCCAAGTGAAGTACAGAAACACAAGGAGTGTGATTTCATTTATATATAGAACCTAAAAATTTAGAACACATAGAGGCAGAGAGTAGAATGGTTTTTGGTAAGGATCAGGGTACTAGAGGAAATGAAGAGATATTGGTCAAGAAGTACAAGCATTAATTTATAGAATGAGCACATTCTGGAGGTGTATAACCTGGTGGCAAGAGTTAATAATAATGAATTGTATAGTTGGAATTTTATAAGTTGCAGACTTTAGCTGTCCTTACCACATAACAATTTCCTTTGAGTATAGTGTGATGGGGGATGGGCTAATTTAGGAACAGAACATAGTTTCAAAGAAGAAATACTCTCACTGAATATTTTCAATACTCATTTTTTAAATAAGAAGAATATCCCTGGCTTTTTAAGTGATTAAGAATTCACAAGTAAAGAACAAAATACTAAAACTCATGGTTAGTCTTTTCACTGCTGACTTGTAATCCTCTTAAACAAGGTCTGTGAACACCAGGTCTTTGAAAGTAGGCTGCTAAGAGCTTTGTGTGTAGCCTTATACATGATCAGAAATATCTTTCTAATACATGGAGTTTGTGACTGGATATATGAAAATCATATTTTAGTACCAGTAT
This sequence comes from Hydrochoerus hydrochaeris, assembly GCA_004027455.1. Classification (NCBI taxonomy): domain Eukaryota; kingdom Metazoa; phylum Chordata; class Mammalia; order Rodentia; family Hydrochaeridae; genus Hydrochoerus; species Hydrochoerus hydrochaeris. The sequence goes on along the minus strand of PVLA01003239.1, from coordinate 176,172 downwards.
CTTATTACTTTCTTTAAGCTTTTACTAAGGTATCATCTGGGATACTTATTGTTAACTATCTATTACACTCCAGTGGAAAGTAATGTGAGAATCGGTTTCCAAGGTGACCTTCTAGGACCTGCCTCTCCTGATACTTACATCTTTGTGCATGGTGTATATACATGTGTGCATTTTATGCTGAGGATTCAAACCAGGACCTTCATGCTGAGACACATCCCCAATCTTTTTTTTTTTTTTTTAAATTTTGAGACTAGGTCTTGCTAAGTCATTAAGGTACCCAGGCTAGGCTCAAACTTGTGATTCTCCTGCATCAGCCTTCCAGAATGCTTATATTACAGGCATACATCAACATTCCAACTGATATTTTATGTCTTAATGTAGTACTCAGAATGAATCACAGATGGATGCCTTGATAGAGTCCTATAGAAATCATTTTGTATAATTCTAACATCTAGGTCATATACAGTATTTTAGTTTCTGTTATGCATTTTTGAAAATGCCATTTGTCACATGGTGAGAACACTTAGGCAGTCTTGTGGAGAGGAACACAAGGGGATGAACTGAGTCTTCTTGTCAATGACCAGTAGCCAGTTGTGTGAGTGATCTAACTTGAAAACAGAACTTCCAACCCTATCTGGCTACAGTCCTGCTATCCAGGTAACTGCACCCTTATGAGGGACACAATCAAAATTATCCAGGTAGGCTGACCCTGAAAACCTGACCTACAGAAAGTATGAGACAAAGTAAGTGTTCATTAATTTAAAGCAGGAAACTATATTAAACATTTAGCCATATGTATAACTGTAAAATCCTATATTAAAGCTTTACAAAGATCTAGAGCAGTAACTCAGAGAATTGTTTAAAATATAGATATTGCTCCTAACAGCCTAAGCTTAAATAAAAGGTAAAATATAAAATATTTAGAAAATACTTATAGTAATGAATTTTGTTGAATAATTTGAACATCACTGTACTTGATAGGGTACCAAAGAAATTTAGAGAGAATTACTCAGTCCAAATACCAAATGATGATCTGGAAAAGACAGGAATTTGTATTTTCCAGATTTTATAGTGATCAAATAAACTGAGAAAAAATCACTCAGTTGCAAATACAGGATAGATTTCCTAATGAGAAAGAACTGGAAGCAGAATCATGAAAAATCATTACCTGCCATTTAGTCCTAAGGAAGGACTAAGATGTTGCCTGGGGAATTTCAGAATTGTGGATCAGCGACTCCTGTATGCATCTCATTGTCTTTTTCCAATAGGACACTTTACAGATTAATCCAGGCTTCTACTGTTTAGAATCTGAAAATTTTCCATTATATTCAGTCGTGTAACATCTGAAGTTGTGCTTGCAAGCTATCTAATTCTTCCTGTACTTATAATATATTGCTTGCACAAGTTTAGTAGCATAAGATCTTTTATCTACTTTATATTAACAAATATATTGGCTACACATAATTGTCTTTGGTTATCTTGCCTTATGAAAATAGATTAGTGTCATGTCCTTTAGATTTTGTTGTAGAAGTACATTTCATGCCACATGTGATAAATTAAACAATTGTTAACCCTAGAACTTCAGAAGTTAAACAAAACAACCATACCTCTTTTCCAATGTAAGTGGCTAGAACTCTTGACATAATCACTTACCAGGCTGAGTGAGAAACCCACTAGAGGAATACCCATTTTTTAGGATTTTAGGGAAAGAAAGCAGATGAAAGAAGTAAATCAGATCTTGAGAGGGATCCATAGTCATTGATTAAAACTAGTCACAAGTTTCTACCTAAATACACAAGCATATGAGAAACAAAGAAACACAAAACACTTGGTGAGTATTCAATTCTTCTAGTTACATTAGTCAAGATGAAATATCTGCTGAGGACTGAAACTAAGAATGTAGATGAGATAAACTTTTAAATACTCCTAAATTCTAATGTATGATGCACATAGTACTATACTTATATTCATGTAGAAAGAAAAGGCTTTTTCCATGTAGATAATACACATACACACACACACACGTACACATGCACACATACACACTCATGGACATACACACAGGGACAAATGAAAACACAAAATTAACCCAGATATAGTTTACTTTATTCCTATATGCAAGTTTTATGCACCAAATAGAATAATAGGCAGAAAGTTTCTTTCTTTCTTCATTTTTTCTCCAAAGACCTATGAACAGAAAATATAAATTCATCTATCACAAGAAATGAAAACTAAATATAGTTAGAGTCATCAGCTAGAGAAAAACAAAATGATTTTTTCTCATTTTGAATAGAAATGCAAAATGTACTTTAAATAAGAAAAATATAAATTTTTAAATATCAGCTTAACAACGGAAAGTAGAAATAAAGACTGCTAATGCCTTTGTTATAACAACAGTGATCAATCTTACTCTTTTCTTGAAATGAAAAAATTTAAATAAAATGCAAACACAGTCCAGAGTTTAAATTAGTAACTCTTAGTATTGAACTCATAAAATTTCCACATTAGTCATTATTTAGCATTTTTGAAATGGGAAACTATTGTTGGTTGTTTTGTTTCATTTGTTCATATTCTAAACTACTATAATGTACAAGTAAGTATCACATGTTAGAAAAAATTATAGTCTACATACTCTGCAATTCAAAGAGTGAATACTAAAAGCAAAATGAACACAGGGGAGGTTTCTTTAAGGTTAGAATTTTCAAGGCCTATAGATGGAAGGGGATAGACAGTGTGCTTCCCCCAGTATTCTGAAGATGTTACTAGTAAAGAAACTAAGGTTGCTGTGGGAAAGCATTCTGAGGAGCCTTTTTACTTTTAAAAAAGTTTTAAAAATAAATAGAGCAGACATGCCATTTATCAAGTGCCCATTGTGTAGAAAATGCTAAAATACATTTGTACAGGTGCATAATGTCTCACTGCATAATTTCCTTTAAGGAAATTGCAATAGAAATCATGGTCCGTAGTAAAAATGTGATCTTGCAAAAACTAAACTTGTTCTACTGCCTAAATCTAAGCCAGGAAGTCAGATAGTGTTCTTAATTGCATTAATTTCTCTTTGTCTGAAAGTATTTATGGTACTTATTTGGAATGGCTCATTCTAAACATTCCTTTAAAAATATAGTATCATTTCCATTTCATTCAGTGAATAAAAAACACAGCAAATCATATCCAGCTATAAGAAAGGAGGATAAACAGAAACATTCAATCTGACCTCCAGGAGGCACTGATTCCTGATTCCTCACAGTCTGCTGCCAAAATACACCTACAAGCTCTTTTATAGCCACCTTTTCCATTATAGGATAGCAAGTCCTATCTTAGTACTCACTACATTTAGTGGCATTTTCAGACTTATCTTGATTTTTTTTCCCAAATACACTGTAAGTAAAAATGAGAAGAAATGTAGATAGAAAACAGCAAGTGAAAGTAAAGAAGACCTTCATTTCTCTTGTCTCCCTTTCCCAAATATGTCGTGAGGGGATACTTGTGAAGGGTGATATTTTGCAAGAATTTATAATTTTTTTATTGTTGAATAGTATCATTCATTTAGTAACAAATATTTACCAGGTTCTAGGGGAAGAAGACATAGAGTGGTACAGGTTACATTTTTTTCTGTGGAGCTCATGTTGTGGTAGAGAATCTTGTTTTGTAGAGACTAGGCATTGCCCTTGCCTCACAATTTACTTTTGGTGCAGAAGCAATTTCTCTTATTTTTAAAGCAAATTTCCTGTAATCTAATAAGCACTTGAGGTCCTCTACAGTATGATCTTGTCTTACCTCATAAACTTTGCATTATTTTCTTGCTGCTGTGCTATATCACTGGTCTGAAGTCCAGGTTGGCTTGATATCTATACTGAGTTTCACAGTGTTCAAGCCAAAATGATACTTGTCCTGGGTGTCTTTGGGAAACCCAAGGGAGAATCCTATCTATGCTGTTAGATTGCTGCTTCTTGTGGTTAGGAATATTAAGTGCTCATTTTCTTACTGGCTGTTAATTAGGGCCACTCTGGCTCGTGGACAACTTTGACTTCAAAGCCAAAATGATTCCAGACTTTCTTACCATGTCTCTCTATTTGTCATCTAGGCCAGATAACTGTTTGCTCTAAAGGGCACATGTGGTTAGATGGTGCTCATCCAGATGACCCAAGAAATCACCCTATTTCAGGGTCTGTACACTTAGTTACATTTGGAAAGCCCTTTTTGTATACTACTTAAAATATTCATAAGTTATAAGAATTAGGGCATGGATGTTTTGAAAAGTGTTGTTTTGACTACCATAAACCTCAGTTGTGAACTTCAGCCATCCTTCCTTTGTTACTCCTACTCCTCACCATGAAAATTGCCATTCACACATTCTGAGTCCCTAGTCAGGTTATACTCTCCTTACACTGGCCAAGAGCCTTCATTTTCTGTTACTTCCATACTACTCTTAAGGTAGAGGAGCCTTTATCTTGGAGGTCACACTGTCTGTCTTAGTCTTCTTTTGTGCTATCATTACAGAAAAACACAGGCTGTGTAATTTATAAAGAACAGAATTTCACTTTTTACAGTTCTGGAATGTGTCAGGCCTAATAATATCAAGGTGCCAGCATCCACTGAGGGTTGTCTTATGGTCTTCTCCTATGGTGAAAGGCAAAAGGGCAGGAGAGAAGGAAAGAGCAAAAAGAAACATAAAAAAAAGGCAACACATTTGCTTCCATGAGCCCACTGTCTTGACAACTAAAGCACTCTTATGGAAATGACATCAATCCATTAGCAAGGCCTAGGTGACTCACCTCACAAAACTGCAATGAAGATTATACTTCCAATACATATCTTATAGGAGACATAGTCATACAGTAACATTACCTCTCCTTCCTCTCTTGCAGCACTGTAAACCTTATCTAAGGATGTGTATTGTAATTACCTTTCCAGTTCTCTCTTGCTGCAGCTGGTAACACTAACTGTAAGAAAAGAAAGCATCTTAATTCATCACTTAGCTAGTACCTGAAATAAAGTAAGTAATTAAGGAAAGTCTCTTGGATGAGTATGCAACTAACCAACCATGTTGTAATTTTTTATTTCTTGAATTAGTCTTTTGTTCATTAAAGAACTGATTTTATCTTATGCATTTACATCTAATACAGTGCATAACACCTTCGGTGCTTCAATAAAAGTTTTCTGATGATTGAGAGTGGAGAGAAACCCATTTGATTTTTGATGCAGTACTCAACTAATTAATCAACTGCAATAAATTTAAACTTTAATGGTTATAAGTTAGATATTTGGAATGTGTGTTTAGAATCCATGAATTTAAACTCAGTAGAGCTAGATAATTTAAAGATTTATGTTTCTACTTTACCATTAAAACAGCTTTTTGGATGTGGCTGTACATTGTCTCTTTTTATAGTGAGTGAATAAATCCATTTTTGTTCATATTTGCTGGGCTTTCAGTTATTCCTAATTTACATTCCCCAAAAGATTTTAGATTGGCTAATTTGGTTTATTTTTGTTAAAATATGAATAAAAGCACATTCCATTTAGTACTACATAGTGTAACAAAATTTATTACATATGTTTTTCTAAAAACTCATGTCATTGTGCTAATTCTATTCAGTCAGAAACTGTCACACTTTGAATCTAGACTTTCAGGGTTTTTAGTGACTCCTCAAGCCTTTCGTGTTTAGTTATGCTGTACTTGTATCTTAGGAAAGGGAAACTATAGCAGAGATGAAAGGAGCATGGGGACTTCCAAGGTGTTCAGTTTATTAACTTAGTGGAGAATGGAAACAGCACAAAGGCAAAGATGCTAGGAGAGTGCATCAGAGACATAGGTAAGGGCAGAGCTTCCTCAAACCTGGAGAAGTTCCTTTTCCTGGGGAAAGTGAGAGGCATGAGGAGGCAGAAATTTTGGTGATCCTGCCAAGGTTTTCCTGAACTTTGCACCCTGGGCCAAATTGTAAGAAGAACAAAGTGACAGCTGGATTTATGCATACTGAGAACAATGAGTTTCTGCTCTCAATTTTTTTAATGGAATTTCTGAAGGCTGACAGACCTGAGTGGGAAGAGAAGAGACAGACAGACAGACAGACAGAGAAAGAGACACAGAGAGAGACACAGAGAGCCAGGGAGACAGGGAGTAAATGGAAGATTCTAGAGATTTCTGGTGGGCTAGTGGACTGGGAATATATTGAGTCCATGCCAACATTCATGTCAGAAGTGGCTACAGCCTCCAGGACTAGAAATAGTGGATATGAGGAAGTGGGGCCTTAAAGGCAAACTAGGAGAATATCTAGCAGAGATACACATCTGATAGTAGAGAACACAATTTAAAGGTAATTTTTGGCTGGCTGGAGTCAAGATTGTGATGAATCCTTATATTATTCCCATGCTTCATGACTTGACCTATGGAAGAAGGCTTTGATGTTTAAATGCAACTTGGTGGTGCTAGAAAGGAGAATATATAATATATTGAGCCTAAATTTCTACTAATTCAGTAGAATAAAAGTTAAATTATCTTGCAAAAATAAACTTTAAATTTCTGAATTTAATGTGCTTTCCATAACTCTATACTAATGCCATGGCTAGCTATAATGTAAAGCTAATTTTTCATTGCAATATAGCCACATCTTAGAAACCTCTTTGATACTCTATGTGGTCTTGACATTATGAGCATGGAATGTTTTCAGTATGACTTAACCTGCCTAACACTCCATACCAATCTGCTGACCAGCTCATATTAGGAAATGGCTCAAGAACACAATATAAATTTAATGTTTACATTTATAAATGTGCTAGAGAAGCAAAGTACTTTGCTTTGATAAAATTTCTATTTATATGTATCTAAAATGAAGGTCTAAGAAGACTTTGCTTTCTCAAGGTAATTTTATGGTCAGTAAAGCATACATGATCAATAATAAATTTAATAAGTGATCCCATCTCATTAATTTACTTGGACTCAAGGAAAATGTAGTTTCAGACAAGTGCTGCAGCAGAGAGATTCTTCCTTCAGCAATCTGTGTCCTGACATTGCTTTCTACAGAGTTCCCAGAAAGTTAAAGGGAACACAACATGAGGTACTTCAGGTCTGAAACAATTGTATTGGATTTGGGGCATTATCATAATTTGAAAAAGGCAGAGTGTTAAATAGTTATCCATGGTTTTCATTTCCATCAAACACCATGTCCAACAGAGATCTAAATTCTTACCCAAATGTACCATCACTTATTCCATGTGGAGATAGACCAATTCCACAGATCATGGTCACAAAACAAAGCGGCAAGCTTCTTTACACAGATAAAATGAAGTTGTGACTGAAAATTTCCAAGGAGTGTATCACTTGTGTCCATCCACATTCAACCACTGTTCTTTAAACTCAGAAGACTCACTTTCTTACCTTATTTCCCTGCATTTCTCTCCTATCTCAGTACCACACCAAATTACCAGGACAGGACTACAGGCTATCTCCAAACTTTCACACAATGGCACAGTGTAGTTCTTGTCTTCCTACGATGTTACTATTCTCTAAATGAAGAGGTATTTTTGACCAACAGCCTCCTGTAATATGCTTACATATGTTAGGAGTACACATATATGGATAAGGGATCAGGAAAGGTAAAGTCAGTTTTCTTGTTCTCATACCTCCAATGTCCTTGTCACCTTAAGACTATCACACTCAAAAGTATTTTTATCTTACCAACAGTAAGCTCTGTTTTTTAGAAGGTATTAAAGCATGAAATATTTTTATAAACATACACCTAAATAAATATATGATATGTAAAGTATAATATATAATATAAAATATTACACATACAGTATAATATGTACTGTGTATTATATAAAATTGTATCATATTAATATATTATATATTATGCTATATATTATAAGATATTGTATAAAATATGCAATATATATCTATAATATAATATATATAAATATACATATATAACTATATTTATGTGAAATGTATTTGAAGCTTTACTATGTTTTCCAAAACATTACATTTGGCTTAGTATTATTGGTATTTATTACCCCCCAAAAAACAAACCAGAAATATACTTAACTGCCAATCTTTGCCTTGTCACTATGTGGAAAAGTACTACAAAATGTGAACTTCTGTTATGACTATGATTGATCTCATGCTTCAAACATTTGAATGGTTTCACTTTCATTATAATAAAATCTAAATTTCTCACGATGGCTTGCACTTTTCTCTCTGGTTGGGATTTTGTCTTCTGAAACTGCCTTTGGCCACTGTGTTTTAATTCTTCTTCTCTTTAGATTCCTCAGTATTCCATTTTTTCCCACTCTCATTCCTGTTGCAACTACATTTTCCTCTGCTTGAAAAACTTGATTTCTAATTTCTAATTCATCCTAAGGCTGTCTTTTTTTTACACCTTATTTTAAGTACCATCTCATCAGACAGATCTCCATCAATCTATTTAAATCAGAAGCCCCATTATTCTTGAAAACAGCTCTACATTTATTTCTTTTAGAATGTTAATGATAGCATGTGATCATGTTAGCCATATAATTACTGTGCGTTTATAATATCTCCCTCAACTGCAAGGCAGATGAAAGCTTGGATCTGATTTTATGCACTGCTGATGGTTTAGTACCTAAAGCAGTGTGGGACACACTGTACTTTCTCTGTATTTGTTAAGTGAAAGGTTGAGTGAGGAAAAGAAATAAGATGGGAAGAAAGAAAATATAAAGGACACACAAAAGAAATAAGGCAGGAGTTGTTTTCAACTGAATGAGGAAGGTGCATTGTGTTTTGCACAGTGCTACATCCAACACCTCATGTGGCACTGGTGAGCAACTGCTAAAGACAGGGTTGTAGAATGCATGAATGCTTTAATGAGTGAATATCTACAGAGCTTTTTAGTATCCATCTTAGGTGCAGAAAAAAGTTAGGAGTCTTTCTAGAGGAAACTATGAAAAACTAATAATACATTGTTTCAGGATAGGCAGGCCTTATAATAATCTCTAGAGCAACCTGCACCATGGTTTGAATCTATGAAGGTGAAATAGTTTCTATTTCAATAAAATACATAGACAAACTGTATTATGTGTACTTGTGACTTTGGGGAATGCTTCTCTCAAAATGTAGATCTTCCTTTACTGTTAAAGCTGTGTATGTAAGCCTATTTAGATTATGCCAAGATGAAAAAAATACATATGTATATATATTTACATTGTATACATTTTTGGAAAACGTAAATTTTTTAGGGTTTCTTTTGTCAATTTGAAGACATTTTCAGCTCCATTTATCTCCAAATACTAAAAATATAAAAACACACAAAAAAGATGTAAAAAATTACTAAGATTGTGTTTGAAATGTTGGTTTGAATTTTTACTTGATGTCTCTGGGTCAGCCAAACTACAATACTTCAACTGACTTTGGAGAAGACATCCTAAGTTCTTTTGATGCCCAGACTTGTTTGTTCTTCCAGCTGTATAGTGCTACTAGCTGCATATTAAATTAGTATCAATGAAAACATTTCTTAAGTTATTTTTGCCTTATATGAGATAAAAGAACTTTTTAAAAATGAGTAAAATAAATTCTAAGTCTGATTTTTTTTATTTTAATGGTGCTGGGAATCAAATCCAGAAACTCTTACATACTAGGTAAATGCTGTTTCACTGAGATACATCCTCTGACCCCACGGTATAGCTTACGTGCATACCATAATTAGCAATTCTCATGGTGCATCAGACAAGCCAGGAATGCTTTGTTCAGTTCTCATTTGTCTCTTAGCCCACTGCTCCTCTTCTCTGCACTCAGAGATTTAAGGAAATCTAATGTTTTGATAGTCCAGTTGCCTAAAACTTCCATATCTTGGAAAGAATTGAATGCAGAGTAATACAAGTGTGTGTCATTAAAACAAAAGCAAAATCCAGAAATGGTGGGAATACTCTGAATCAGAATAGTATTTTAAAATCCTGTAATAGCTCAAAACATATTTCTTTTTTCTTATAAGTCATAAGATATTCATATAATCAGATTCTCCATTATCTAGTCAATGAATTTTACTTTAAAAAGTAAATCTGAACACTTCAAAGAATCAACAAATGGGATCCCATATTATTGAAAAATTTCTGCACTTCAAAGGAAATCACCAACAGAGTGAAAAGAAAACCCACAGAGTGAGAAAGAATTTTAGCCAGCAACCCCTCAGACAAAGGACTTGTGTCTAGAACATATAAAGAATTGAAAAACATCCAGCCCCCCAAATTCAAATGCCAAAAATGAGCATCTGAGATGAACACACAGTTCTCAGAGAAAGATATACAGATGGCAAATAAATACATGAAGAAATGTGCACCATCACTGGTCATTCAAGAAATGCAAATTAAAACAACATTGAGATTCCACCTCACTCTGGAAAGAATAGCTGCCATCAAGAAATCAACTGATAACAGATGTTGACGAGGCTGCGGGGAAAAAGGAACACTGCCCCACTGTAGGTGGGAATGTAGATTGGTGCAACCATTATGGAAATCATATGGAGAATTCTCAGAAGACTAGGATTGGAAGCCCCATTCAATCCAGCTCCAGGGTATTTTCCCAGAAGAACTGAAAAGTTCATATCACAGTGATATATGTGCACCCATGTTCATAGCTGCACAATTTGTAATAGTTAAATCCTGGAAACAACCAAGATATCCAGCTACTGAAGAGTGGATGAAACAGATGAGGCATTTTTATACAATGGAATATTACTCAGCTATAAAAAGGATGATCTTGAGGCCTTCATAGGTAAATGGAGACAACTTGAGACTATCCTCATTCATGAAATAAATAAGAATCATATTTATAAATACCATATTGTGTCTCTAGTGTAAAAAGTAAATAAGAACTACAAGTGTAATAAAACCAAAATGTGTAATTGTTATTGTAAAAAAGAGAGGAAAAGAAAGTGCTCTAAGGGATATAACTGCATGTATGTTTGAGTGTGTAAAATAGATGACCATATTGCTGAATCTTTGTTGGATCTTTGAGCAGAACTGTTTGTAGTGTGACTGTTTGAATATTTACTATGTACCCTTTAACTTTGTAACTTGAACAACTACATCCAGGATGACAGTATGTAATTTATAACCTACTAATTTCTTAAGTGGGGCTTTTTCTCATTTCCTTTTTTTTTCTTTTTCTTTTTCTTTCTTCCTTTTAGAATTCTGTATTGTTGCTACCCTTTTTTTCTGTTTTACTTTTTTTCCTTCTCTTTAAATAAAGTTTTAAAAATGTATAATTGCTATTGTAAAAAAAGAGGAGATAGGAAGTGCTATAAAAGATATAGCTGCATATATATTTAGGTGTGTGGGGCTGATGACCATATTTCTAGGTTCTTGTTGGATTGTTGAACAGATTTGTTTGCACTCTCACTGCTTGAGAGTTCACTTTGTGTGCTTTAATTTTGTAACTTGAAAAACTATTTCTAAAATAACAATGTGTAATTTATCAACTAGTGATTTCTTACTGTTTATCTTCTTTTCTTGAAATTCTGTAATATTTCTATCCTTTTTCTGTTTTTTCCTCTTTAAATGAAAAAAAGTAATTCTGTAATTGAGAAACTACAGCTTGCACCCAGCCTGATGCTTTCCAGGTAGTGGAAGGGATTGTTACAGGCAGCTGAGTTAGTTAGAAATATTGTAGGCAGTCAGATAGGCCCAGGACCTCAAAGGAGCCAGTGTAGAAGACCAGATATGTTGCAACATTGATGTAGGTAGACATCCTTACTTGAGAAAGCCTGGAGTCACCATCCCAACCCCTTACAGAAAGAGTCATTGCTCTTTAATCAAGCCTGCTTGCTTGTGACTTTCTTCTCCATTTGTTCCCATTTGGTCAATTTTACCTGAACAACTAATGTTATGGGTTGTCCTTAGTTCTGTCCCACCTCATGCCCACTTGTCTTTCCAGTTCCCATATTTTCCCATCCTGGACCCATCTCACCTTGTGATTTTGCTCTATAAGACTCTCTAGAAAAGATAGTCTTTGTAACCCACTTAGGACCTCTTCTGTCTCTCTCCTGGACAGAAACTTTCTTTCCTTCAATAAATATATTCTGCTCTTAATCTCTGTTGTTCCTAAAATTTGTTCTTCAGTTTTAGAGAACACAAACTTGTACTGGATATATAGAGGTTGGGAGTTCCATTTCCCTATATCAGGATAACAAGGATTTTTCCTTCACTATGCTGTTGCACACTGAGCTCCCTGAAATACTGGCTATGATGTTTCACATTTCATCTTCATATGCTTCATGCTAGAAAATAAATATACCAATTTTAAATATGTGTGAGTGCATTTACTCTCCAAGAAATAAATATAAAAATTTATAATAATTTCTGATGTTCTCAATAGAAACAGAAGACAGTCAAACTGTTTTGATTAACTTCTATTTAGGCAACAAAATAAGAATCTGTATCCATGGAAGAAGAGAAATGATCTTGCATTGAAGTTTGCATCAAAAGTCACTTGGAGTAAATTCTTGTCATATCTCTGAGACTTGTCAGTCACCAACTGTCAGAGTGTTCATCTTGTCACTTGATTGAAGGTAACAAAGTTTATTTGATAGAAATGTTTTTCCTTTGAGGAAAAATGATAAATAGTTGTCTCTTTTACAAAGACAAGAAAAATACTGTCATCTTTTATATTTGCAAAGTATTCAAATATCATAATTGAAAATAATAAAGGAAATGTTTTCTTAAAAGAATGTTTATGAATTTTTCATGAGAAGAGAATCTCTATGGAGATCTACTGATGATTTTCTTTTGGAGACTAGATTTCTTGAATTAAAAACAAAAATACTGCTTTTAATTAACTTTAGTATATTTTACTCATTTTAAAATCAAATATGTTAAATTCGCAATATCCTCAGTCTGGTTCTATGACTCATTTATGCATAATATATTAATCATGCAAAATTTCATCACAAAACAAATTTATTGTCAATTTTTCATTTATTCTAATGAAAGGAGAAGTAAGGGAAGATAACTAGTCCAGCACAGGAGTCTAGTCTTTCTTTTATTTGAACTGAAGAAAAATATATATCCGTGGTGAGTGTCTTCTTCATATTTACCTTCATTCTCTGAGTTTTTACCAGTGGGGTTACAGATATATGCATTTAGAAGCTCAAGGTAAAATCTTCTTACTGCCAGATATCAAACATGGAAAAATGGAAATACAACTTTTAAAATACATGAGTGTTCTGAAAAAGGGAAAGAAATTATCGGAGAATAAGTGACCAGTTAGAACCTATGAGCAGAAGCAAAGCTAAGTGGGTATGTGACTATACAGGGGATTATTCAAACCACTGTCAGATAGAAAAGTCATAAGATGAAAAATTTTTTAGCTCATCTAATGTATTGAGCATCATCTCTCAGCCTAAGACACCTTAATCATATTTGGTTGGGCAAAGACATGAAACAGAAGCCTATTTTATTAGAAAGTGTTAGATATATCACAAACACACTTGGATCAGCATTTTGTAGACTTGATAAGATATGGAAAATGTAAAACACAAATTCTCCAAAACACTAGCACTACTGGATGTTGCATCAGTGGATTTGTCCTCCTGATATCCTGGCTGTCTCATGGTTTTTTGTGACAATCTAGCAGGATAGTTTCCACCATAGTGTTAGTTGGAGGAAAAAACAAGACTAAAAATTCAAAGTACGATTTCTAACTGGATAAATATTGCTTACATCCCATGATGTAAAACAGCAAACATAAAAACAAAAACAGTGTAACAATGTAAGCTAATAATATGAGTTCATAATAATTTGGGGGCCATCTGTACTAGGAGGTTTGTGCTTTAGTATTAAGATCTTTAAGGAGGATTGAGAAAAGTCTTGAGTCCAAAAATGTGAGGAGAAAGTGATCTCTATAAAATGTTGTTTGTTTCCAAAGTCTATAACCTTAGTGAAACTGGAAGAAAGAAATCTACCAACTAACTGAAGGAAATGACAATGAAACTGTGTTGGAGTTGGCTCCAACTGAAAATAAGCATGATCACAGGCTGGCCTTCATATAGTCATGATAAACTTTGTATGTGATGCAGAAAATTTACTGAAAAATAAATTCAAAGTAGTTCTACATCAGAAAGGTCATGCTTTGCTTGAAACAAGCTAATTCAAATACTCTTGAAAAATTTGTATTCAACTCAAGCCTCTCTTGATTTTCCTACCTTAAGATTTCACAAATATGAATTTTATCCTTCTAGTCAGGAAGTGCATAGTACAATAATCAACCATAACTGAGAATTAGCATAAATGATGAGTAGCAGAACTAGAAAAAAAGGATTTAAAGAACTGTGAATTGTCATGTTTAAAATATAGAATGATTTGGATTAAAATATTTCAACAAATTAGAGAAAATTTAAAATGTTTTAGGAGAAAGAAGCTATCAAAATGTATTTGCAATTTATTTTGAAAGCTAAATATATTTAAAAATAAGAGTAATGAGTATTAAAAAGTCACTGAAATTAATAAAAAAGAAATTAAATATAGATGAGGAAAAAATATTGAGCCAGACATTATATATCAGAAATTACCCAGAAAGAGAGAAAGATCCAAAGAAAATGAATAGCTGTAAAACTTATGCAGAAAATAAAGATAAATTTTGTTGAATTTAGAAGAGAGAAATGCAGGAGAAATAGTGAGAAGCAACCAATTATGACAAATCCACTGCTATGTCTTATGAAATGAGGAAAAAGTGAAAATGCTCCCCCAAATTAGGAACAAGATAAGTGTGTCCATTCTCACCATTCCTGTTCAGTGTAGTTTTTGAAACTTTAGCTAGAACAAATGGCATGAGAAGGAAATAAAAGATTGAAATAGAAAATGAAAAAGTCAAGTTGTCTTTATTTGCAGATGGCACTATCGTTTATATCAAAGACCCCAAAATGTCCAAGACTCTCAAAACTAATAAGCATATTCAGCAAAGTGGCAGGATACAAAATCAACGCATGAAGTCAATAGCATTCTTGAATAATGAACTCACCTGGAAAGAGATGAAAATAACAATTCCATTCATGGGAGCCTCAAAAAATTAAAAATAGAGTTTTGTAAGTCTGAAGGGAGCATCAAGATTTAGAGGGGGTGTAGAGAGATAGAAGAGAGTAATGGTGAATTTTTAAAAAAGGGTTAAGATGTGTTATGTACATGTGCCAATTTCCCACAATAAATCACTATGTACTGCAAGCATAAAAAAAATAGAAAAGCAAAGCAAATCCCTAGGAATCAGACTAACCAAGAAAGTGAAAGAGCTCTGTGATAAAATGCATGGCACCCTGAAGAAAACAACTGAAAAAGACATTAGAAAATGAAAAGACTGGAGGGGAGGTAGGCTATGAGCCGAGTTCCAGCTCATGCAGCAGCAAGGGAAGTTCCAGCTAGCTGGCGTGGGCTTGGGGGAATTTGGGACATCACTCCTGGTGCTTGGGTGCCCACCCAGGCCCCTAGGACACTGGACTAGCCTGGAGAGGTTTCACTCACTTGAGAGGACCATGCTCAGTGACCTTCATTAAACCAGGGGAACAAGCTGGTACTGAGAGGGGAGGTAGGCCTGTGCAGTGATGGAGTGAGTTCCAGCTCCTTGGCTCTGGCCCAGGAGAGTTTGGGACATTACTCTCAGTGAGTGGGTGCCTGCCCAGCACCTTAGGACACTGAACTAGCCTTGAAAGTCTTCCAGGCTTGAGTGGACCATGCCCAGTAACCTTCATTCAACCAGGGACCAAGGTCTGTGAGTCCTGGGAGTTGAGGGTGCAGGGGGTGATTTCCAACATTCTCAGGGAAAGTTAGGAACATCACTTGAAACACAGAAATATAGGAAAATGACAAAATGAAAGACAAAAATGCAATCTCAAAACTCCAGACCATCCCAAGAAAGCCTGGGAGCCACATACATAGAAGAAAATACTAGACATACACCTGAGATACTTGAAATGGTATCAACTGAAATAAAGAAGCAAGTAGGGGAAGCTATAAAGGAACTCAAATTAGAAATAATCTCCCAGGTAAAAGAAGAAATGAAAGTAGTGAAAGAAATAGTGAATGCATCTAAAGAAGACACAGCTAAAAAATTAGAGAAACAAAGCAAAAAGCTAGAATCCCTGAAAGAACAGTATAAGAAACAAACAGAATACATGAAGCAGATTCAAAGAGATATACAGGAAATCAAAAATTCTATTGTAAGTTGCCAAAACTGCTTCAACGAAAGTGAAGATAGAATTTCAGACCTTCAAGATAGGATTGCAGTTAGCAAATAGGAAAGGAAATATCTTTTGAAAATAACAAGGAATCAGGAAATAACAATTCAACAGTTGCAAGATGATGCAAAGAAAAACAACATAAGATTAATAGGGATAAATGAAAAAGAAGGGGACAACACAAATGATATCAAGAGGCTATTTACAGAGGTAATAGCTGAAAATTTCTCAAACATGAGAATGGAAACTGACATTCAGATTAGTGAAGCATATAGAACTCCAAACAGCCATAACCAAAATAAAACTACACCCAGACATATAATAATCACCATCCCAGACATCCAACATAAGAAAAGAATATTAAAAGCTGTTAGAAAAGACAGATCACCTATGAAGGAAAACCTATCAGAATCACAGCAGGCTTCTCAACACAAACAATGAAGTCAAGAAGAGCATGGAGTGAAATATTTCAGATCCTAAAAAAAAACGACTTCCAACACAGACTGATGTACCCTGAAAAACTTTACTTCAAAATGGATGGAGAAATAAGATACCTCCATGACAAAGAACACCAGAAGAATTTCATGATCACCAAACCAACCCTGCAAAGAATACAGAAAGACATTCTAGATACACATAGGAAAAGAACCACTAAGCAAGACAGACAATTAAACAGAAGCGAAAGATAGACACAATAGCAGAAAGATAACATGTCAACAATAAACCAATGTATAACAGTCATAACCATTAATGTAAATGGGCTCAATTCACCAATTAAAAGTAACACACTGGTGAATGGATCAAGAAACAATGTCCAACCATATGCTGTCTACAAGAAACCTATCTAACCCAAAAGGAAATATATAGACTGAAAGTCCAAGGATGGAAAACAATACATCATGCAACAGGAACTCAAAAGAAAACAGGGGTAGCTATTCTGTTTGCAGACAATGTGAATTTCAAACCAAGAAAGGTCCAAAGAGATAAAGAAGGTCACTACATACTAGTTAGGGGAAAATTTCAAGAGGAAAAGATAACAATCTTAAACATATGTGCACCCAATTTGGAAGCACCCAGCTATACAAATAAAATATTAACAGAAATGAAAAATCAAGTAGGCAATAAAAAAATGATAACAGGAGACCTTACCTGCCATTGACATAAAGGGACAGCTCAACTAGACAGAAAATCAGCAAAGAAATTACAGAACTGAATCATAACTGTGAGCAATTGGACTTAGTAGATGTTTCAGAGTGTTCCACCCAACCACATCAGAATATACATACTTCTCAGCTGCACATGGGACATTCTCTACAATATACCATATACTAGCCCACAGAACATATTTAAGTAAATGCAAAAGAATTGAAATTATCCCATGCATGTTATCAGATCATAGTGCCATGAAACTAGAAATTAATGATAAAAACTGCAAAAACCCCACAAGCATATGGAAATTGAATAATATACTCTTGAGCAATCAATGGGTCACAGAGGAAATTAAAGAAGAAATTAAACAGTGTCTACAAACAAACAAAAATACAAATACAACTTATTGGAACCTGTGGGATGCAATGAAAGCAGTCATCAGAAGAAAATTTATTGCACTGAGTTCCCACTTAGGAAAACAAAATGAACAGAAATAAACAACCTGACACTATACCTCAAACATCTAGAAAAAGAAAAGCAAGCCAAGCCAAAGCCAAAAGAAGGGAGGACATTATAAGTATCAGAGCAGAAATTTATGCATTAGAGACTAACAAAACAATACAAAGAATCAATGAATCAAAGAGTTGGTTCTTTGAAAGAATAAATAAAATTGATAAGCCCCTAGCCAACCTAATAAAAAAGGAAAGAAAAGACTCAAATTCAAGCAATATGAAATGAAAAAGGTGAAATAACTACCGACTCTGTGGAAATATAGAAGATCATCAACACCTATTTCAAAAACCTCTACTCTCACAGGTTCAATAACACAGATGAAATGGACAGATTCCTAGAAACATATGAACCACCAAAGCTGGATCAAGAAGATGTAAAACTGCTGAATAACCCAATTTCTATAATGAAATTGAAACTGTAATTAAGTCTTTACCAACAAAGAAGAGTCCAGGCCCAGATGGATTCACTGCAGAATTCTACAAGAAAACAAAGAAAACTTAATGCCAACACTCCTCAAACTGTTCAATGAAATTGAAAGGGAAGCAATTCTCCCTAAGTCATTCCTGGCAGCAAATATTACTCTAGTACCAAAACCTGAGAAAGACCCAACTAAAAATAGAACTACAAGCCAATCTCCCTAATAAACATAGATGCAAAAAATCATCAAGAAGGATGCAGCAAATCATCAAGAAGATTATACACCACAACCAAGTGGGATTCATCCCAGGCATGCAGGGATGGTTAAACATAAGTAAATCAATAAATGTAATCCACCATATCAGTAGAGCCAAAAGTAAGAGTCACATGGCCATTTCTATAGATGCAGCAAAAGCTTTTGATAAGATCCAACACCAATTCATGATAAGAACCTTACAGATAATTGGAATAGATGGTATCTACCTCAATTTGCTAAAGGCCCATCCATGACAAACCAACAGCCAGTGTCATATTAAATGGCCCCAAACCGAAAGCCTTTACCTTAAAATCAGGCACAAGACAAGGATGTCCCTTATCACAGCTCCTATTTAACATAGAACTGGAAATACTAGCCAGAGCAATTAGACAAGAGAGAGAAATAAAAGGAGTAAAGATAGGAAAAGAAGAAGTTAAAACATCATTATTTGTAGATGACATGATACTCTACATAGAAGTCCCCAAAACCCCATTGAAAGACTGCTAGATATAATAAATAAATTCAGCAACATAGCTGGATACAAAGTCAGTACTCAAAAATCAATAGCATTCCTATACAATAACAACAGAATCACTGAGAGAGAAATAAGAGAAGCCACACCCTTCACACTAGCATCCAAAAAAATGAAAGACTTAGGAAATAATCTAACAAAAGAGGTAAAAGAGTTATACAGGGAAACTTATAATACCTAGAAAAAAGAAATCGAAGAGGACCTCAGAAAATGGAAAGGCATCCCTTGTTCATGGATAGGAAGAATAAATATTGTGAAAATGGCCATTCTTCCAAAATTGTTACACAGATTCAATGCAATCCCAATGAAAATACCACTAACATACTTAGTAGATCTAGAGAAATCACTCCTAAAATTCATCTGGAACCTAAAGAGACCTAGAATAGCAAAGGCAATTCTAAGCAGCAAAGGCAATGCAGGAGGCATCAAAATCCCTGACTTGAAGTTATACTACAAAGCTACTGTAATAAAATCAACACGGTACTGGAATAAAAACAGATCTGAAAATTAATTGAATAGAGTAGAAGATACAACTACAAACACACTCAACCACCTTATCTTTGATAAAGGGGCCAGACATGTTCACTGGAGGAACGATAGATAGTCTCTTTAATAAATGGTGCTGGAAAAACTGGCTATCCTTATGCTGAACACTAAAACTAGACCCATGCCTATCACCATGTACTAAACTAAAATCTAAAAGGATCAAAGATGTAAATATTAAAACAGAAACACTAAATCTGTTGGAAGACAAAGTAGGTAAAAATCTTAAAAACATAGGGGTAGGTAGAGAATTTATGAACAAGAACCAAACTGGATGGGAAACACTTTCCAGAATCAATAACTGGGATCACATCTTATTAAAGAGCTTCTGTATGTCAAAAGAAATCTCCAGCAGAGTGAAAAGAAAACCCACAAACTGGGAAAAAATCTTAGTGAACTGTCCCTCAGACAAAGGACTTCTGTCTAAAACATAAAGAATTAAAAAAAATCAGACCCCCAAAATTCAAAGACCCAATCCAAAAATGGGCATCCAAGATGAACACACAGCACTCAGATGAAGAAATATGAATGGCAAATAAATACATGAAAAAAAATGTTCATCATCGTTGGTCATTAGAGAAATGCAAATTAGAACCACACTGAGATTCCATCTCACTCCAGAAAGAATGGCCAGGATCAAGAACACTACCAACAACAAATGCTGGGGAGGCTGTGGGGAAAAAGGAACTCTTCAGCACTGTGGGAGTGTAGACTGGTGCAACCACTGTGGAGGTCAGTCTGGCAATTCCTCAGAAAACTGGGATTGGAAGTCCCATTTTACCCAGGTATTCCACTCCTAGGTATATTCGCAGAACTGAAAACATCATACAACAGTGATATATGTGCATCAATGTTTATAGCAGCATAATTTGTAATAGCCAGACCTTGAAAACAACCTAAGTGCCCATCAACTGAGTAATGAATAAAAAAAAAATTGTGGTACTTTTATACAATGGAGTATTACTCAGCTATAAAGAAGGATCACACTGAGATATTTATAAATAAATAGATGCAACTTGAGACCATACTCATAACAGAAACAAATCAAACTCACATGTATAAATACCACATAGTATCCTTAGTATAAGAAAAGGTAAGAGTACCTATGATTCTATGGTAATCATGGATCCCCATTATATTGCTTTGAAGAGTTGTAATGTTTTCATTCATTGGTTGGAATGTTTTTTCTGTTTTGTTTGACCTTATTATGTGTGATGGTATGAAAAGCTACTTTGATGAAAACAAGACATTATGGCAACCATTGCTGATTTAATATCATCTTGCTTTGAAGTCCTAACATGTTTTTTTTCTTCTATTACCATTGATTCTATCATGTTGTGTCTTACTGAATTTTAATATGTGTAATAAGTTAAACAAATTTTTTATGGAAAGAGAGATATTATAGTAGCCATTGTTCATTTTGTGTCATTTGGTTCAGAATGCCTTGTAATACTTTCATTCTCTTGAATGGATTTATTCTATTTTGTTATGTTTGATATTATCATTTGTGAAGCTATGCTCAACTATTTCAAAGAAAGAGATATTATGGGAGCTACTATTGATATCCAATTGTCTTGTTGTGAAGTGCTATGTTGCTTGTATTGTTCTGCCCTCATTTGTTTTATTCTCTGTAAAATAAAATTAAAGAAATAAATATTAAAAGAAAGAATATGGAAAGACAGGCACCACAGGCCCGCCAATTGGCCAACACACCTGCATTGCCTCAGACTGGCACAACTCTGCCCCTTGGCCTGGAAACCCTGGGAAGCCCCCAGCAGGACTGAGCCACCTCGGATTGCTGCCATGGGCCTGTCCCTCAGCCCTGCACAGCTGGATCACCTAGGACTGCTGTGGTGGCCCCCCCAGCCCAGCATGCCTAGGATGATCCAGGCACAACTGAGCTGACTTGGACCCATGCTGCAGGCCTATCCCACAGCCTGGACCACAGGGCTGGACATCCCTGACCACCACTATGGGGCTACCCCTTGGGGAACCTACCTGCCTTCTGGACCTAGTACTGTGGTGATCTTTGGATCCAATCCCTTCTCCAAGAACCTTGGATAACAGTGGATTACCATGCTGATTGGATGGGAGACTCAGGACCCCTCTACCAAACAGAAGACCTCAGCAGACTCCAGTCAGTGTGGTGAGTTTGCCCCTAAAATAGAAGTCTGCAGTATATACATAGGAGTGGAAGTGAAGCTCCCTCCAACAGTAAGACCTTGATGAACCTGACAAGAGGGTGTGTAATCCCCTCATCCACACAGAGAACATCAGAAAGGTGGATAAGTGTGCCAATAAGGCCTTCCCAAACTTGGAGAAAATTAAAAGAGCTTAGAAGACCCCCAGTGACACAGCAGGGCCTCAGCTGACACAAACACTATAGACAGGGAGGTCTGGTGACCTGGAACAACCTGAAGATATAGCAACAGCAGGAACTAAGAGTTGACCTATAACAATACTTCTAGGATAGTTAGCCCAGAAAGAATATAGGACTTACCCAACAGGCCCTGCAGGAGGAATTCAAGTGACTGGCTCTCCTTCATTGTGGTACCAAGTAAATGGACAAACATCAACCACACAGTAGAACCCTAAAATTTGCATGACAGACTGTTGAAACTGTTGGGATTGAAAGACCAAATATTTACCCAAAAGGTGAAAATGTCAAAACAAAAAGGCAAAATGCAATCACAAACATCTGGTCCATCAGGAGCAAGTACAGCTGACACTGAAATAGAGGACTTTAAAAGTCATACACCAGAAATCTCTGAAAAGATAGCAAATGAAGTAAACAAATCCATGAGGCTATAGAAGAAATCAAGTTAGAAATAATGTCTTACATAAATACAGAAATAACAACCTTAGTAAATGAGTTGCTCAACATAGCTAGAGAAGAAATAGATAAAAAGAAAAAAACAGGAGCATGGGAAATTGACTGAAACTTTGAACAAACAATGTAGAAAACAAACAGAATCCATGAAACAAATTCAAAGAGATATCAAAGAAACAAAAAATTCTATTGAAAGCCGAAAAAAACATTTAAATGAAGTTGAAGATAGAATTTCAGACCTTGAGGACAGGATCACAGATAGCAATCATAAAAGGGTAGAACTTATAAAAACAACAAATCAGCTTGAAATGAAAATCCAGCAGCTTCAAGATGATGCCAAGAGAAGTAATATAAGACTAATAAGCATTAGTGAAGATGCAGGAGTCAATCCAAATGACATAACTAAAATATTCATCGAAGGAATTCTAGAAAATTTTGAAACATGGGAAAAAATCTGATATACAAATAAGTGAGTCATACAGAATGCCAAACAGTCACAACTAACATAAATCTACACCTAGACATATAATAATTAAGATCCCAAATGTACAGACATACAGCATTAAGATCCCAGATATAGAGAATTTTATAGTACTAAAAGCTGTTAGAGAAAAGACACAATTCATCTATCAAGAAAAGCCTATTAGAATCATGGCAGACTTTTCAGCACAAAGTTTCAGGTTGAGACAAGCTTGGAGTGATGTGTTTCAGGCCCTAAAAGACTGATGTACCCAGCAAAACTATCTTTCAAATTTAATGAACAAGATACTTCCATAACAACTGAAGAAAATCATGTCCACCAAACCAACCATAGAAAGAGTACTGAAAGACATGCTAGATAGAGATAAAAGTGACCAAAATCTCCAGAACAACAACAGAAAGAAACCTCTAGGTCAGACAAGAAATTTAAAAAAGGAGAAAAGCAGGAAACCAACAATAAGACCACAACATGGCAGTCAAGCCAGTACATATCAGTGATATCCATAAATGTAAATGGGCTCAATTCACCTATCAAAAGGAATAGGTTGACAGAATGGATCAAGAAACAAGATCTCACAATATGCTGTATACAAGTAACACATCTGACTCAAAAAGCAACTCATAGATTAAAAGTCAAAGGATGGAAAACACTATTCCATACAACAGGAACAAAGAAAAAAGCAGGGGTAGTTTCTGTTTGCAGACAAAGTGAACTTCAAACCTAAAAGGATTAAAAGAGATGAAGAAGGCCACTACAGACTTGTAAGCGGAAAACTACCAGAGGAAGAACTAACAATTATAAATATATATGCATCAAATACAGGTGCACCCAACTATATAAGACAAATATTAATGGACATGAAAAACCAAAAACACAAGTACACCACTGTAATAGAAGACCTTATCACCCCACTATCACAAAGAGATAGATCAACTAGACAAAAAGTCAGCAAAGAAATAACAGAATTCAATCATACCTGTGAGCAAATGGACTTAGTAGATGTTTACAGAATGTTCCCTTCAACCACATCAGAATATACCTTCTTCTCAGCTGCACATAGGACATTCTCCAAAATAGACTATATATTAACTCATAAAAAATTCTTAAGTAAATGCAAAAGGAGCAAAATTATCCCATGCATAGTATCTGACCATAGTGCACTAAAATTGGAAATCAATGGCAAAAACCCTTGCAAAACCTGCATGAATTCATGGAAATTAAATAACAATCTTCTGAACAACCAGTGGGTTACAGATGAAATTAAAGACATAAAACAATACCTATAATAAAACAAAAATGCCGATACAACATACCATAACCTATGGGATGCAATGAAAGCAGTCCTAAGAGGGAAATGTATAGCAATAAATAGTTACATCAAGAAAGTGGAATGAACACAAATAAATAACATAATGCTACATCTCAAGCTTCTGGGAAAGGAAAAGCAAATCAAACCCAAAGCTCATAGAAGAGAGGAAATTGTAAGAATTAGAGCAGAAATTAATGTAATTGAAACTAAAAAAACAATGCAAAGAATTAATGAATAAAAAAGCTGGTTTTATGAGAGAATAAAAAAATTGATAACCCCTTGGCCAATCATATCAAGAAAAAGAAAGAAAAAATGCAAATCCATGCAATAAGGACTAAAAAGATGGAAATTACTACAGATTCCACAGAAATTCAAAAGAACATGAACACCTACTTTGAAAATCTCTACTCACATAGAGTGGAAAACACAGAGGAAATGGACAGATTTCTAGGGACATATGAACTACCAAAGCTCAATCAGGAAGATATAACAATTTTGAATAACCCAATACCAGCTACTGAAATAAAAAACATGATTAAAAACTTACCAACAAATAAAAGCCCAGGTCCTGATGGATTCATAGCTGAATTCTATAAGAAACTTAGAGAAGATTTAACATCAATGCTCCTTAAACTCTTCAGTGAAATTGAAAGAGAAGAAATCCTCCCTAACTCATTCTTGGAGGCAAGTATTACTCTCATACCAAAATCAGAGAAAGACCCAACCAAAAAGGAAAACTATAAACCAATCTCACTAATGAACATTGATGCAAAGATTCTCAATAAAATATTGGCAAACAGAATACAGCAAATCATCAAGAAGATTATACACCAGGACCAAGTGGGATTTATTCCAGGAATGCTGGGATGGTTCAACATACTCTAATCAGTAAATGTAATACACCACATCAACAGAGACAAAAACAAAAATCACATGATCATCTCAATAGACACAGAAAAAGTTTTTGATAAGTCCAACATGTTTTCATGATAAAAACGCCAAAGAAACTCAGAATAGACGGTATGTACTTCACTCTCATACAGACCATCTATGACAAACCGACAGCCAACATTATACTAAATGGACAAAAACTGAAAGCCTTCACTCTAAGATCAGGAACAAGACAAGGATGTCTACTATCATCACCCCTATTCAATGTAGTTATGGAAATAGCCATAGCAATCAGACAAGGGGGAGGAATAAAAATAGGAAAAGAAGAACATAAATTATCATTATTTGCAGATGACATGACACTACATATAGAAGATCCACAAAACTCCATTAAAAGACTACTAGAAGTAATAAATTCAGCAGTGTGGCTGGATACAAAGTCAAGAATCAAAAATCAAAAGCATTCCTGTACACAAACAAAGAACTCACTGAGAGAGAAATTATGGAATTATTGCCCTTCACAATAGCATCTAAAAAAATGAAATATCTAGGAATTCCTCTAACCAAAAATGTAAAAGACTTATATGCAGAAAATTATACTACTCTTAAAAAGGAGATTGAAGAGGATGTTAGAAAATGGAAGGATATTCTTTGCTCTTGGTTAGGAAGAAACAACATTATGAAAATGGCCATACACCCAAAACTGCTATACAGAGTCAATACAACCCCAATCAGAGCACCATTAACATGACTTACAGATCTAAAAAAAATTCCTAAAATTCATCTGGAAACAGAAGAAACTTATAAGAGCAAAGGTGATTCTGGGCAACAATGGCAAGACAGGAGGCATCTCAATTCCTGACTTGAAACTATACTACAAGGCCACAGTAATAAAATCAGCATGGTACCGGCAAATAAATAGACCTGAGGATCAATGGAACAGATTAGAAGAGGCAAACATGACTACAAAGACACTCAGCCACCTGATATTTGACAAAGGGGCCAAACATGTTGACCCGAAAAAAGATAGACTCTTCAATAAATGGTGTTGGGAAAATTGCCTTTCCACATGTTGAAGACTGAAAAATAGACCCATGCCTATCACCATACACTAAACTAAAGTAAAAATGGATCAAGGATCTAAATATTGAAACAGAAACACTAAATGTACTGGGAGACAAGGTGGGTAAAAATCTTGGAGACATAGGGCTTGGGAGAGAATTCATGAATAAAATGCAAACCTCACAGGAAATACTTCAAAGAATCAACAACTAAGATCTCATATTACTAAAAAGTTTTTGCACCTCAAAAGAAATCACCAACAAAGTGAAAAGAATGGGAAAGAATTTTAGCCACCAATCCCTCAGACAAAAGACTTGTATCCAGAACATATAAAGAACTGAAAAACATCAAGCCCCCCAAATTCAAAAACCCTCTCCAAAAATGGGCATCTGAGATGAACACCCAGTTCTCAGATGAAGATATACAAATGGCAAATAAATATATGAAGAAATGTTCACCATCACTGGTCATTTGAGAAATGAAAATTAAAAAGCATTAAGATTTCATCTCACCCCAGAAAGAATGGCTGCCTTCAGGAAAACAACTGATAACAAATGTTGGCGAGGCTGCAGGGCAAAAGGAACACTTCTCCACTGTTGGTGGGAGTGCAGACTGGTGCAGCCACTGTGGAAATCAGTATGGAGATTCAACAAAAAGCTAGCATTGGAAGTTCCATTCAATCCAGCTATTCCCTTTCTGGCTATTTTCCCAGAAAAATTAAAAAAATCATGTCACGGTGATATATGTGCACCCATGTTCATAGAAGCACAATTTGTGATAGCTAAATCTTGGAAACAACCAAAATGCCCATCAAATGCAGAGTAGCTGAAAAAAATATGGTATTTTTATACAATGGAATACTACTCAGCTAAAAAGGATGAACTTGAGGCTTTTATAGGTAAATGGAGGCAACTTGAGAATATCCTCATTAGTGAAATAAACAAGACTCACATTAGTAAATATCACATTGTCTCTACAGTGTAAAAAATAATAAGAACTGACTGAATAATAGGATACGAAAAGTAGAATAGATATTGTAAAATTAAAAGGGAAGGAAAGTGCTCTAAAGGATATAATGGTATGTATATTGTGTAAGATAGATGACCATATTACTAAATTTCTGTTAGATCATTGAACAGAAGGGTTTGCACTAGTCAATGTTTGAGTGTCTAGCCACTTTTTATGCTTTGATTTTGTAAGTTTAGCAACTATTGTTAGGATGACAATATGTAATGTATCAACTAATGATTTTATGATGTTAATTTTTTTAATGCTGTATTATTTGACTTTTTTCCTTTTTTAATATTTTTAAAAATTTTCTTTTCTTTCTTTCTTTAAATAAAAATTGAAAAAAAAAATGGAAAGACATCCTCTGCTCTTGGATAGGCAGAATAAATATTGCCAAACAGCCATATTTACAAAACTGATATGTGTTTAAACAGTTCTAATTAAAATATCAAAATCCTACATCACCGAGCTAGAAAGAACACATATGCAATTTATATAGAATCAGAGAGCCTTTGAATAACCAAAGCAATCCTGAGCACAAAGAACAAAGCAGTATGCATTGCGATCTGGATTTCAAGTTATACTACAAAGCTACAGTGATTAAAAAAAGCATGTTGCTAACACAAAAATACCTATATAGTATTGACAGATTTAATAAAATCAAGGATGCAGAAACAAGGCATCTGGTTTTTTATAAAGAGACCACTGGAGAAAAGATAGCTGCTTTAACAAATGGAGCTGGAAAAACTGGCTGTTCACATGCTGAAGATTGAAACTAGCTGCATATCTCTCACCCCGTACTAAAACAAAATAAAAATGGATCAAATGCCCGTATTTAAAAGGAGAATCTGTTGGAAGACAAAATACATAAAATTCTTAAAGACATAAGCATAGGTAAGGTGTTAATGAAAGAACCACATGTATGCAGGAAAAAAATACCAAGAATTAAATTTGATTACATCAAGTTAACTTCTTAGAGCAAGGAAACAGCCAATAAAATGTAGGAAAAACCTATAGTAATTGAAAACTTTTTTTTTTTTGCCAGCTACTACTTAGTAGGGGATTAACAAATTACCCTACACATAAAGACTGAATCAAAAATAAGCAATTGAACTAAATATTTCTCAACAAAACAAAACAAACAAAAAAAACGCCAAAGTACAAATGTCCAATAAGCACATGACAAAATGTTCAGCATCTTTGGACATGAGACAACTGTGGATCAAAATAACACTGAGATTCCATCTTACTCCAGAAACAATGGCTATAATCAAGAACTCAAAAAACAACTTAGGTTCATGAGGCAGTGGGGAAAAAGGAATGTTCTACATTACTGGTGATAATGTAAGCTGGTACAACCACTATGGAAATTATTTTGAAGATTCCTCAAAAAGTTAAAAATAGAAATTACATTTGAGTCAGCTCTCAATGTGTATCTTCTCGATTTCATTTACAATGATACATGAGCCCACATGTTTATAGTTGCACAATTCATAATAGCCAAATTATGAAAGCAACTTATGTGTTCATTAATAGAAAAATGACTAAAGAAAATATGTATATATATACATATATATAAAGTACTATCCATTAATGTAAAAAAGAACAAATACATTGTAGATTGAAAACCATATTATTAATTTATTCAAAAATTAGAAGAAACCATTTTTTCTCAAGCAGAAATATATCACTCATAGAACTGACCATAAATATTTCATAAAGCAAGTTTCAATGTATCTTTAAAATTAATGTAAAAGAATTGATTATCCTTGATCACAAATCATCACTGTTGTAACAAAACCATTTGGTCATCTTAATAGATGAATTAATGGCTTTGGAAAACATTCAACATCTTTGAATGATAAAAATGCTGAATAGTTACTAAAGGAATATTCTTGCCCTCTAATAATAAAAATATTATTAGTAAACCAAGAGCTACCATTAGTACTGAATGGAGAAAGAAAGCTTTCTCTAAGATCTGGAATAAGACAAAAATGCCAGCCTTCACCACTTTTATTTAATACAGTGCTGGAAGTCTCAGCCAGAAAAATAAAGCAAGAAAAAAATCAAGGATTTTCAAGCAATTTATAAATACTCATAATGTGCATAAACTGAACAATAAATAGCTTTTGGGATACTAATGTCATTGAAAATATATGGAATCCAAATATGAATGAGTAAGTCAAATACACAAATATAAATTCTTCAGATACAATCCTACAGATTTTGATGCCATTTATAGATTTAAAAATAAGCAGAAAAATATCACATAATGTTACCAAATATATTCATATTAATTAAATTTGTAAAGAAATGTTCAGAAAGTATGAATAGCTAACAAATAAACAGTGATAGGAAAGAAAAAGGATGCTTCTAGGGAGGGGGATGCAGAGTGCTTCAGATGTATGGGAAATGTTTTCTTTCCTAAGTGATGTGATGAGTGCATGGGTGTATTAAACTGGTACAGGTAGCCCTCGACTCATGATGATTTGACTTTACAATTTTTTGACATTATAATAGTGTGAAAGCTACATGCATTCAGTGTAAATTGTACTTCAAATTTTAATTTTGACATTTTGCTGCACTAGTGACATGCATTACAATATTCTCTGAGGTGCTGGGCAGCTTCAGGGAACTGAGATGATCTGATATTTTGCAGTGTTCTGTGCTGCAAAGTGTGGTCCTTCATTGATTAGATGCTTCAAATGTATTGGGGAGTAGTACTGGGAGTTAAAAGCATTTTGGAAGTGGTACATTGTCAATTTTCAATGGATATATTAGGGGGTGACCACCTATAAATTAAAGAACATTTGTTACATTTTTGTTCTTAAATGTTCTTTTATACATATTTTATACAATAGGAAAATGTGCACCAGAGAAAGGACAAATGCACTAAAAAGAAAAAGTCATAAAAGTAGTTGGAGAGAAGTAGTCAAGGGGAAGGGAGAAGTTTACAGAGTTAGGAAGAACTACTCTATTGTGCAGGTTTCTGGTGTCAGTTGAGACTTAAATTTAAATTTCACCTGACATATTTATGTGATTTTGAGCAATTTACCAAACTCCTCTGAACTTTATGTTTTCTGCTTTAAAATGCAGTGTTTACAGTACCTACTTCAATGGGTTGCTGCAGTAAATGAAATATGAAAATATAAACAAAGCATTTAGCAAAAGTTCTATTGTATGTTTTGTGCAATGAACGGTAACTATCATTTTTATCCCTAAAGTCATCATTAAAATTATAACTTCCTTCCTTAGCGATACATTCTATTTGGCAATTTAAATGTAGCCTGAAGGGCATTTTGACACAATTACTTCATACATACAACCATTGCGGGAAGTGGAAAGGAAGGGTGTCTTTAAAGTTAAGTGTCTTGTCCGAAGTCCTCAATCTGGGAGGACAAGATCTGGGCCCTGAAACATCTCTGCTACCCAAGCTAGTGATTTTTTCCAGTCAGCACAGCTATGGCTCATAACAGGTGGTAATACCTAGGGGTGGAGGCCACTGCTTCAGTTTAGTTGTGGTTTTACCACTGCACATTTCTTAGACCTTTTATGGAGTGTGTGACCCATAAGCAGAAATGGTTACTGAAATAATATTACCCATATTTAAAGCAGAGGATTTTGAATTTTTTTTGTTACCAATGTGCTTCCCAAATATGGCAAGCAAGAGTGGGAACAGCAGGGCAAAACTGAGCCACAGAATGTTATCAACAGAAATGGAGAAAAAGAAGGGTTGCTCAGGGTATGTCACAGGGACAAATTCCACGTTATAGTTCTATTTTTCAGCCCTCTGGTGTTTATCTGCTCTTTTGAATCAGGAAAACTTTGGGAGTTCTTTAATCGGAGATAGAAAAATAAGAATTGAAATATTGATTTAAGCATCAAGACAGAAACTAATCACGGTGTCAATTCAAGGAAAAGGAACATTAGGCTTTAAAATGACACAAAGGTTGCTTTATGGATGCAAAAGGAAAGGACTGAAGCATTCAGGTGTTGTATGAAATTGTTCACTGAGAAAACCACTCTCACAGAGTTCAATACAGGGCTCAGATGCAGGCTCCATTGTGTACATTCTTCAGAGACAAAAGGACTCCGTGTTGATGATGGAAAAATGGCTTTCAAAAGAATGCCCTTGCTTTCTTTTGATGACAAAATCTGAAGAAGAGGGGCAGGTATGAGGACTTTAAAGGTAAATTACTATCATTTAGGTGACCAACCAACATTCTTTAAGCTGCACTGGTCCAGATTAAGAGGCTTTGAAGCCAGACCACAAGCAAAGACATGAACCAAATCAACTTGCAGATAGATTTTTCACTTGATGGGGGAAATCTATGTGGAGATGTTTACTCTGTCCCAGAAATGTGAGCCACATTTACTAATTTTGTTACTTCAGAAAAATAGTAAAATAGAATATAAAGATCAGATTGTCAAATGTGTGGGAAATGATTTCACATTTTGGTGTTTTGTATTCATAGATGTGTTCCTATTAATAGCTGTTTATAAATCTGGATAACTGAAAAAATGTAAAGCCAATATTTCTTTCCACACATTGAACACCATGGATGTGCACACTGATATTATAAAACACTCAGACTCAGCCTTCTCTCTAAAGTATTTCATATATTTTTGGCACAGTAACTGGAGCTTCTTTTATAAATTTAGGGATTGCAGGCTGGAAAAATATTTTTTGTTGTGCAGATATGTGTGTTGCAATCACATATTCTGAAATGAGATTTGACTTGTGTTATGAGAAATAGCTCCTCTAAAGCCATATCTGGACTCGAAAGAGTGAATTGGTAATTTTTACCACACAGAGTAAAGGCATTTATCTTATTTCAATTTTTCCTGGGAATAGTTCAAATCTCAACTGAGAACATTTACAGAGCACTGTTTGATAAGGAGTCAGAATTCTCTTCCACAATGTGAAATGTCTGTTTCCTAGGGAAGGCATACATCTACTCTGAGACATCTGAAAGTGGATTTTAGACTTGCTGGTTGGCTCACAAACCCCTCATTCATTTTTTTTTAAGCTTAGGAAATGTGACATTAATATATCTGCAAGCTACATGAAACAAGTGAAATAGAAGATGATTGGGTTGCTCGTGCACTATTAGCAATAATAGTCAATAATATATCTTACATCT
The DNA here is from genome assembly GCA_004027455.1 of Hydrochoerus hydrochaeris. Taxonomy (NCBI): domain Eukaryota; kingdom Metazoa; phylum Chordata; class Mammalia; order Rodentia; family Hydrochaeridae; genus Hydrochoerus; species Hydrochoerus hydrochaeris. Next base: position 143,847 of record PVLA01003239.1, on the reverse strand, counting down.
AACTTGAGCTTTATCTTCTTACTCAACAAAGCACAATACTGTCTATGAGCAGAAAGCATTAATCACACTGCAATAGGGAGATATCACTGAATAGTGCAAAAAATATTGTAGGGAAGTTTTTCTTAGTAAACAGATAAGGAGCCTGAGTTTCTGAGTTGCAAAGAGACCTACTGAGGCATTTTAGACCTTGTATTTTAATAAGGAAAAAAATCATTCATAATTTCACCAGGCACAGCTAGTCATCATTACTATCTTGGGTTCATTTTCTATAAATAGGGAAATAGCCTTTTATGAAATAATATTATGCATATAAACTTGACTTGATAGTGAACATAATGAATATTTCTTATTATCCTTGAAAAATATGATTTTAATGATTCCATAGTGGTTTTATAATAAAGATACAGTAATTTATTTAACCAACCACCTTCCACTGAAAATAAGCTCCTCCACCAAATTCCACTCTATTGTCATATATATGTATCTTCTGGAATGTGTCTAAATATATGTTCTCCCTCAGGATAGATTTTTGAAGTGAAGCAATGGCTTTATAAGTACAAACACTCCAAAATATGTGAACTGTCTCTATCACTGCCTTCAATCATGTTATAGTTTGAATCTTAAATATTGCCTGAAGGCTGATGTATTAGTTTGTATCACCATCTTACTGAACTACTGGGAAACTATAGAGCCTTTAGAAAGTGGGGCTTAGTGGAAGGAAGGAAATGAGCACATTGAGTTTTGACCTCAGAAGAAATACTGATACACTTTCTCTTTATCTGCTTGCCATCACTATGATGTGAACACCATTGCTCTACCACATTCTTCTCACTTTCCCTTTCTGGCCCCAAAACTATGAACTAATCAACTATGGACTGAACCATCTGAGACTGTGAGGGTTCAGAAAATACAAATTTTTTCTTCTTTAAATTGATTATCTCACACACTTTGTCACTGAAATGGAAGGTTAACATAATCTTTCAACATGTATATGTTAGGTGCTCTGATGTGCAAAACATACAGCTCAGTGGACCCCTGAATGTGACATGATCATTTACAACAAGAGCATTGCATTCTGTTGGTCAAGCAAAATGAGTAAACAGATAATTATAATTCAGAGAGATAATGTCAGAGTTAAGGCGCTATTAGCCATGAAAGCAAATGGTAAATAAAGTTTCAAGATGAAGTTTCAAGGTCATAATAATATAGGGGAATGAAACTCCTGACCTACTATGTCCTGTATGAGCTCATGTTCTCTAAAATCGAAGAATGAATTTTAGGAACAACTGAGGTAAGATCAGAATATATTTATTGAGAGAAATAAAACTTCTGTCTGGAGAGAGACAGAAGGGGTCCCAAGCAGATTGCCAAGAACTCTGTCTTTCTAGAGACTTTTATAGAGTAAAACCATAGGTTCAAGGTTGGGGAAGACTGGGAACTCATAAGGCAGATGGGCATAAGGTGGGACATAACTGTGGTTAGCTACTAATATCAATAGTTTGGGTAAAATTGATTACATTAGGGACAAATGGGGAAGCCAGTCACATAGAAAGCAGGCATTCTTACAGAGCAGTGACTCTTTCCTAGGGGAATGGGAACTATTTAGGGTATTAGTCCTCAGGATATGGATACATTTTGTTTGGCCTTTTGTCTTGAGGCCTGGCCCACAGCAGGAGGCATCAGCTTCCCTGGCAGTTGCCAAGTGTCTGCACTGGCTCTACTGAGGACCTAGCCCTATCTCACTGCCTATAATATTTCTGACTAACTCAGCTGCCTGCAACAATAAGAAAATAATCTTTCCTCAGAGAAAAGCCAGGTTTCAATTATAGATATTAAGAATAGCAGATCATTTTCTGGAAATAAACTGTGAGTTCCAGTGGGCACAATATAAGTTTCAGGATTTGAGGAAGAGAGAAAGGGCAAGGGAGGTTGTCCCATGTAGATAGACATGGGAGCAAAATGGGGTGGGATCTAGGGACTTTTCTGAGGCAGCATAAGAAGGATCAAAGGGGACAGTGAGCTCAGTCCCAGTGGTAACAGAATATGCTTGCTGGAAGGAGTGGGTGAGGTGGGCACCAGTGAGACTTTAACTCCTGCTGAAGTATTTAAGGCATATGAATACCGCAAAAATGAGTGCCTATTGAAAATTAATTTTGGGAGGAGGGGAATGTATTTTTATTTTGTTGAATATTATGTAATTTGGCTGCATTTGGAGGTATCTTGTTACTTTGGATTTGAAAGAGGACAAGCTAGTCAATGGGCAGAGAATCCAATGCTTCACTTTCATGCTAAGATCCTTGCCTTACTACAGTTGAATAGTAAAAGGTTACTTCTTTTGGTGAAGCACAGAGCTCCCAGTTTTCCCCCTGAGCTGTCAGTAGGTACAAACACCAGGAAAGTTTATAGCTTGACTGAGGTCCTCACCTGGAGTCAGTAAGAACCTGTGACTGATATAAAGTTTGACTTATAAAAATATCCAAGAAGTTAGTAAATTTCATACTTTTATAACTGTACTGTTAACAAAACTTGTAGTGAGTTTTAATATACTATTTGCCAGTATATATGAAATTCAGTGAATGGCACTAGAAGATCACCAGTGAATCATCTGTGTGACAAACATATTCTTCCTTCTCATTGTGTCTTAACAGCTCATAATTTGGGGCAGCTTCCTCTGCTAAAATAATAGCATGAGCATTTGGCTCATGTCTGCTTGCCTTTTGCCGTGTCCATGGTAGAAATGCTTCCCTTTGGTGAATCAGGACTTTTAACCTGGGGAGCATAAAGTTGAGATGGGAATCCCATATTTCAAAAATAAACCTCTGAGAATGAGTCTATACACAAGGCCTGTCCAATTCCCACTCTTGAAAAGAATAACAGAAACAACAAGAAGTGCAACAAACCGGTTGCTGATTCTGGGTGTATAATATATCCTGGAAGACAATGTTTCATCTTAGCATGGTATCATCTTCAAGCCTGGTCCCTCACGCCTTTCAAAGGTTATTTCATTGCTCTCTCAGATGTTATGGTATGCAATAGGACCAGTTGATCCCATGTACTTATCCTTGCTGTTGAACTTCTTTTATGTAAAATGGGTTGCATGGTGCACTGCAACATAGGTGTAATGAAATGTCAGAAAATCAAACACTAAGTCCTGAAACAGCCATGCTGGTTACTGTACTATAGGCAGAGCAGGAATATATACCAGTAAATCACTGTTCCTTCCAAAGCAAAAGGGGCTCAATAAAATAAACTTGACTTCAAGGGGCTACTAGTTCACTGGTGACTTGGTGCCATTTGGAAAATGCCATGGTAGATCAAGCATTTAATTATGGCAGTTACTAAATAGGGTCTTTGTAGGTGGAAGCTTGTGTCATGGGGTACAGGATAAAATCCTCTGTCCATGTCCTGCTGATTACAAATTCGTGTTCTCTCAATGGCCATACTAGAATGACAGATGACAGAGGTTAGAAAATATCACATGGTTGAATCATTGTCTCCTTGTTATTTAGAGCCTTTTGTGATTATGGATGCTTACTGGTTGATAAGGACATTTGACACAATTATCTTCATATTTTGTGCCAATCACAGAGATTTTCCATGGCCTCTTCTCTCTAATCATCCATTATTTACCTCCTAGGCCCCTAACTATTATGCCAACCTATTCTCTACTATCCATAAATAAACATATATTTTTATCTCTGTTAAATTCTCTGGACCTGAAATTGGTGACCAGATTTACAGCTCATAGTACTGCCATTTAAAGAATTGTCTATATGGCTGTCTTTCAAGGTTATAATTAGAATTATATTGCAGCAGTACTTTGTGTTCATATAACACAAAGAGAGAATACTGTATCAGCTGTGAACCTGATTTGGTCATTTTCCTTTTTTATCAATTGTGTACTGAGAGAGATGAGGCAATGTTACGGTGGTAGGTGACTTAAGGGCCCAGAGAGTTCACCTGTGCTGCCTGGCCCTGCAATGCCTGATCCGGTGTATACCATTTTCATTTTATGATCCTACTAACTTGACTAACCAAATGAAAAAACCCAACAGTGTAGTTTGCATGTTCATTTGATCTCTTTCCACCAGGGCTCAGGTGTACAAAAGTAATCCTTCAGAGGTGTTTTGTTCTCTGATGAAGATGCCACTTTTTAGCTTCAGAAATCTAGGGTGCTTAGTGTGATTCTACTACTGGGACTTACCACAGATTCCATGGGGTAAAAGTTTCTATCTTTACAAATTCTAATACTATAGAATTAGTATTAGATTAATTCAGCTGGTTGCACCACAGGATGTGCCCATTGCTTTAATGGGTTCCATTAAAGCTGGCAGTCCTCCATGCCACTTAGTAAATTCATTGGAGTCTTATTCATTGGAGTCTTATGCGGATTTGTTGCCTCCAGCATCCAAAGAAGCCTTCCTTTTCATGGTGGGAGATACCAAGTGTAATAATTTGAATTCTACTTTGAGTGAGTATGGTATGCTTCTATCCATGGGGCTATTAAATTTTTTTTTGATGAGATCAGTATCTGAATCTGCATAGACTGTTTCTTTAATGCTGGGGAATGCATTTATGTTATGAGGGTTCCTATATACTGGTCCCTTTTTAAATCTGATTAGGATGACACTATCTTTAAAGTGGGCCAGTATGATATTCTGCGGAATGTTCAGACAGATTATCCAGATAACATTTTACTGTTTCATGACAGATGTAGTAACAGATTTACAGTAAAATATTAAATATACCATGCTACTTCTCTTGAACATGAACTCTTTATTTCTAACAGATTTGGAAAGTAATGCATATAGAAAAACAATGGTTTTATGTCATGTTACTAAAGCTATGTTAATCCACTCTAGAAAACATATCATACCTACACAAAAATTACTGTTATAGTTCATATCTAGATGTCCCCCCAAAGTCTCATGCAGCCCTAGGTAATGCTTTTTAGAGGTGACTGGATCTAGAGTATGTGATAATGGGATCAAAGATGTGATGCTGGCATCAAGGAACTGTGATCGATAAATAAATACACTTATTGGGTTTGACATAGTTCTGGTTAGGATTAAGATTCCTCACCCTGAGTGTAAATCCAACCTGCCCTAAGGATAGGTAGCCTGGATGCAATATAAGGGACATCAAGAGTGTCATCACTTGTTGTTTGTTGCTTGCTACTTACTACTTTGCTGCTTTGCTGCCTTCTGCCTGCCATGAACTGTTTCTTCTCTGTGGTGCCCCTCTACTATGCCAGCCTGCCTTGGAGCCAGCCAGCTATGGACTGAGACCTCTACAAATCATGAGCCTAATAAAACTTCCTCCTTTATCTTTGGGCATCAAATATTTTGTCAGGGCATTGAGAAAATTAACCGTGACAGTTATCATTGAGGTTATAATTTATGTTCACAGTAGTGCATAGTTATCTTCCAGGACCACTGAACTATTGTCAAGGCAAGGAGTTATGATGGGAAGAATTATTCCTGTATATTTCAGGTGTTTAAAAGCAATATTAATTTCCACTATTAATTTTTTTCTGAGATAAAGTACTGTTGTTTACTTACTAATCTTGGCCAGTGAGTAGCATTTCAGAAGTTTCCATTTGATTTCCCTGCTATCATAACTCTGACTCATCAGAGTAAGAAATCAATATGGGATTTTGTCAACTAGTATTTACTTCTCATTAGTACATTTAGGGACTAAAAAATATGACCACAAAGTAGATCTGTGGGCTCAGTGGATCCACTCTGACCTAGATTTGTGCCAGGTTTTCATATGATTCCTGTACAATTCTTTTCTGTGTCTTCTTCCACTGCTCTATTGGGGGACCCACAAAGGCATGTTGTGCCTCTAGGTTACCTTGGACCACATCTTCAGTGTTCTCTGAAATTTCAGGTTATTGACTATTATCTAGTTTATAGTCATATTAGTAAACATTTGTGGGAGAAAATGGAGACTTATCTAAACTTGATGTGGATTTTTTGAGCTGTGAAAACTGAACTTTCAGTCATGAGGAGGGTGTGAAAACTGCCCTACATTCAGAAATTTTGAGCAGCTATGATCAGATTCAATTCTTTGTGTATATTGGTAATTCCAAATTGGTTGCTCATCTGTTTAACCCTGACACACTGTGCTCTGTGTACTGTTGACATACATCTCAGTGAGTCTAACATTTTGGTTGCCACTAAAACCTTATTTCTCATTGAATACTTAAGTCTCATTTATTTGTGATAATTAAACCATCACATGTGCCCACTAATATTCAATAATGTTATCATCCTAATTGTCATTAAGAAGCATTATTTCAGATTTTCCTTGAAGTCATTCCAGTATATGGCCAACTTTAAGAATTATTGACATATTAATATGACTGTTATCTTAGACACAACATTAGATATGTATCCAGTTAACAGCATGTCAAAAAAGGGCTATTATTATAGATAAATTATTTTTTTAAAAAAATCCAGATACAAGAGATTGACTCAATTCTAAAAAGTTCTATAAAGCTCTTTTATGAGTCTTTTTCCTGTCAGGTTTTCTCTCATATTCTATGTACACTGTGGATACAGATATATTTTAAACATAAATTTTTATTTTAGTCTCTTTCTTACCACATTTAATATTTTTATGATGTATTATTGTAATCACATGAGCAAATATTCCATCATTTCATGAGTTGATATTCTTAGCTTCAGGTAATTATAAATTTGATATGTTCTCCAATGCTATTCTCTAATTTCATTTGAGAAACTGTCGAGCAGTGTGTCAGTTTTTCATTATTATTCCAAAATACCAAAGAAAATTAGTTTAAAAGAGGAAGGCTTATCTTGGTGGAAGATTACAGAGATTTCAGTGCATGATAGCTTGGTTTCACTGTCTCTGGCCTGTGTGAGGTAGAGGATTGCCACAAATTGAGCATGATGATGGAGCAGAACTACTCACCTCATGGCAGCAGGATGGGTGGAGACAGAGAGGCAGAGATAACAGTGAGACAGAGACAAGAGAGAAATAGAGAGAGAGGTCAGGGAATATACCAAGGACATGTTCCCAAGATCCACTCCTCTCAACTTGGCCCCATGTTCCAAGTTCTCCTCACCTCCAATTGGAGTTGGAGTCCATCCATGGATTATTCCAGTAACTAAGTTAAAGCTCTCACAATCCAGTTGTTTCTAAATATCCTGCCCATGAACCAAGACCTCAACACATGAATTTCAACATGTGGATTTGGAGAGCTTCAGATTCAAGTCCTAACAAACTGGAAAGGTCAAATGGAGAATATTGCAGTTTATCTCCTCCACAATGCTACAAATCCACTAACCAGGCTTTAGGACAATAGCTGATTGAACAGCATGAATCCACATAATTTTTCTGTCATCCAGCTCTCATTTAATTTCATCCACAGGGGATGATAAAGGAGTTTGTAAAATGTGTTAGAAAACTGAGAGTTACTATGTCTATAGCATTTCCTTGTTGGTTAAAAACAATCACAATATTTACTCTTTTATAGGCAGCACTTAATATTATCCAATTTAACTATCATCATATGGTTAGAAATTGGGTGCTGTTATTACATTCCTTTTACAGAAGATGAAATGGTAGATAAAAGAGGTTAACTGTTATTTCTATAATATTATAATCATTAAGTAGCTCAGCATACAAATCTTTTAGATCCTCCCAGATGTTACCACAATAACAGTGACAATGAAAAGACTGAATCAATGAATAAAATTCCAAAATAATCACTTTAATCTAAATACATTACAATTTTTTTACTGGTTTTCCAATTAATGAATATTCTTACAATCTTTTCTTAAAAAGTATTACCTGCAATTAGTGCTACAAACTTAAATAAGCCCTCAAGGAAGATACCATTAGGGAATAAATTCACTATAGTTTAGAGATGGACTAGAAATTCCAGTTAAAATGAAACAGACTTATTTTGACAAATACAACAATATTTCACTGAATGTGAGTGCTACTAAGAGATTTATGGCATTTCAGTCATTACCCAATGTATATTGTATATTAATAGTTTTTACCTGCTATAACATATTATAAGGCATTCAATTTTAAAAATTTGCTGACTTATTCTATGATCTCATGTATTTTAGGTCCTACACAGTTAACAATATTGCATTGGTTATTTCAAAATACATGGGAAATAGGATTTTTAATGCTGTTAGCATAGAGAAATGATAGATGCTTATGATAATGGTCAGATTAAGTATCCTCAGTTGATCAAGTATATCAAAACATCATACTGTACCTCATAAAAGGTACAATATGGGCAGAATACTTGCACTAGAATTTTCTACAAGAGTTTTCATGACATTTAGAAGTACATATGTATACCATAGTTGAAATATTTTAGGACAGAACTTTTTATATGGATAATATGGAGTGTGACTTTTTAAAGAGAAATGTAGAGCATGTAGTAATTCTCATATTTATCTGACATGGAAAGTCTTATTCTAAGATCATTTTTATATACACATGATCCATTTTGGGAAATGATACTTGTAGTGACCACAAAAGAATAGCATTAAAATATAATATTAGCAATAGGATGAATACATCCCATACACATTTTAACAATGTGATTTTAAAATCTTGGAAAAAGAGAGACATTAACAATGAAAGGATGTGTTTACTTTTGGGAAAGGTGAGATATGTCATAAATGACAGGAAAAATTACATTTTATTGTCACTGCTAATAACTGACAATATTCAAATGACTAAAGTGAAAAAAGTTAGGAAAAAAAGCCAAGATAAACAAAAATTTTAGAGAATATAAGGTATATTTAAATTCTGAGACTTGAAAAAAATTAAGATGCAATCTTTTTGCTCATGTCAACAAGTTTTGAAAAATTATCACAATCATAAGGGTGAAAACTGGGTCAGTGTCAGTAAGATATTTGAAAACAATTTTTAAAAAGTTAACTTTTGATAGAGAAGACAAGATGGCCGATCAGTAAGCAACAAAATACAAAGCCTCCCAGGAGAAACAACTCATTTGCCAGAATAAAACACTCTGGAGAGACCCAGACAGAGGGAGATGGATCCTCTTGACACAGGAAAAAATTAAAACATAAAAATCTTGCCAGATACTTTGGGACTACAACTGAAACAGCTAAAAACTATGGGACACAGCATTTTGTTCATGGCAACCTGCCAAGTTTGCAAAGGCCTGAATCTTTGCTGGCCGGCAGAGCTGCCCTAACTCGTCTTTGCCACCACTCACAGGAAGCACAGCAGCACTGAAGTTGAGGGTTGGTGAGCCCAATGGAGAGTGGAGCCAGTGAAGGGACCTTCATTAATCCATGGTCACTGCTGGGAATGAGACCCCCCACATGGGAAGGGCTTGATCAAATGGGTGACATATTGGAATCTGGCAGGAGGAGCCTGAACTGGGAGCAACAGTGACTTCAGTTGGTTCCTCCCTCCCAAGAGCAGATTCATGGGATTTTCTTGGACTGGGCCATGCCCCTGGCTGGGACCCAATGAGCTGTCCCAAATCAATTTCCTGTGCCTAGCAAGTACTAACCAGGTAAAGGCACCTGAAGTTTGGCAGGCCTGGTGGGGAGGGGCAGGCAAAAACAGCCACTGCTTATACCTCAGTGACAAGAATAGGCAGGAGAGGGCAGAGTTCCATTGCCAACGTGCTTTGGAGGAAACATGGCCAACAGGGAAGGGGGCTGGGACATGCACTGTAACCTGTGTGGAGGAAGCCAGGGCCATGACAGGAGACAGAGGCAGGAGGAGGACCCCAGCCCAGAATCCTGACAACACTGATCCAGGAAAAGGAAAAACAAGGGAGACTGAGGGCGGCAAACACACAACATCAGACATGATTTCAATGGACATTAAGAGATATCTTTGGGACCTTGTAGACTAGCTCAAAACTGAAATATTAAATCAGGTAAAGCAAGATATGAGTAGAGTAATAAAAGAAATGCTCTCAGGAAGCATCTCTCAGGATGATACAGATGGAAGAAGGGAGGAACACAAAAAAAGGAGAGAAACATTCAATAAAGAATATAAAGAAAATATAGAATACATGAAGCAGATTCAAAGAGACTACCAGGCAATAAAAAACTCCACTGAAAGCTGGCAAAATTCCTTAAAAGAAACTAAAGTTAGACTATCAAAACTTGAAGACAAGTTTGCAATGTGTGATCATGAAAGGAAAGATCTCTTAAAAACAACAAGGAAACAGGCAGTAACAATACAAAGGCTAGAAGATGACAAGAGAATCTACAATTTAAGAATAAGAAACATGAACGAAGAAGCAGGAATACAAACAGGTGAATTACAAAGGCTATTCAAGGAAATAATCAAGTAAAACTTCCCAAGCATGGGAAAAAAAAACCAACATTTGGTTATGTGAGGCATACAGAACTCCAGCCACCTACAACCAAAACAGAGCTACACCCAGACATATAATAATCAAGATACCAGAAATTCAATATAAAAACAGAATATTAAAAGCCATCAGAGAAAAGAAACAGATTACCTATAAAGGTAAGCCCATCAGAATCATGGCTGACTTCTCGACAGAGACCATCAGATCAAGAAGAGCTTGGAGTGAAGTCTTTGAAGCCCTAAAAGAAAATAACCTCCAGCCCAGATTGATGTACCCTGCAAAACTGTCACTAGAAATTAATGGAGAAACAAGATGCTTCCATGACAAATAAGAACTGGGGGAATTTGTGCCACCAACCGAACCCTACAGAGAATACTGAAGGACATTCTAGAGAGAGAGAGAAAAAAAAATACCAGGATTTTAGGAACAGTGGCAGAAAGGCCTCAATGAGTGGGGCAGGCAGTAGAATGAAGGAGAAAACTAGACAAACAAAGGCAGAAAAATAGTATAGCAGGAATGAGGCAGAGAGGATAACTAGAATCGCTAACATAGATGGCCTTGATACACTATATTGTTAATAGTGCACCAGGATTTAAAACCCACATTACTCACACTACTCTGCTTAGATGTATTATATTCTGTTCCAGTCATTCTACCTGTACTAGATTTGAGGGCACAGACAGTAATACTGAAAATAACAGGATTTAGTATGGTAATCATCCTTAATTTCCTATTAACTTAATCTAGAGCTCTGTAAAACCTACACTGTTTTACCATGACTGATCAAAATCGAATCTGGTTTGTTGGATCACTGTTTTATATTGATAGATTTTATTCAAAGCTGTTATGATTGATAGTATCAAGTCTGAGAGTATAGGCAACTGCACTTAAGATGACAAGATCCACTAGAATACCCACACTGGTTTGATTATTACCTGCCTTTGAAGTTTTACACTGTCTACAATGTTTTATTTTTACTAATATTGTTATTTACTGCTTTACTCAATTATACTGCTATGTTCAATTATGCCTGATGATATAGACAATTCTATTGAAGATAATAATAAACAACACAGTAATCATTGTAGATCACCTTGTACTGTGGTTTTATACGACTTTTTGTTTTCATGTTTTTATAGGAATTTTTTTGTTTTGTCTTGCTAAGTTTTGTTTTTCCCTCTAATATAGAAAGGATAGAAATACATGTAGAGATTCATGCATGCATAGCTGTTTACACTCTCACTGTTTGACTATGTACTTTGTATGCTTTAATTTTGTAACTTGAACAACTATTTCTAAGAAGACAATATGTAATTTATTAACTAGTGATTTCTTATTGTTTATTTTTTTTGGAATTCTGTATTATCTTTAACCTTTACATGCTTTTGTTTATCTTTAAATAAAAAAAAGTTAACTTTTTTTTTTGGTCTTTTTTGCCTTTTTCAGACAGGCCATATTAGGGCTAGTGTTGAACTGACTTTATATCCCAGGCCTATATCGAACTCACAATGATCCTCCTGCCTCAGCTCCTGAGTGCTGGGAAAACAGACATGTGCTGTCATGCCATGCAAAAAAAGTTAATTTAAGAAAATAGCAGTGTACAAGTTACTTCACATTGAAGTCTTTATCCTAAGTGATCTTCTGTTTCATCCAAGACTAATCATTTCCTCCAGAACTAACATTCTACACATTAGTGTTTCTCAAATTTCTGTGTATTTCTGGCTTCCTGCTGGAGTTTTAAGCAAACAGAGGTTGTGTGCTTGTGATTTGAATATGGATAGCTTAGAAAGGCCAGGTAGGTGGGTGGGTTTCTGAGATGTCTGATCAATCAAGTATTGCATGTGGTCTGCAAGTAATCCATGGAAAGATACGAAAAGAAAGAAAATAACTGTAAGGAACTGAATAGTGAAAACACAAAATTCAAGGGGTAGACACTACTGATTTGAAGACATAGATGGATTCCAAAGCACAATATTGGATTCTGTACCACAATGCTGATTTCTTAATTAAAGTATATGTGGCTTGATAGAGTTAAGCAAAATATGAGACTACATATAAAGGTTCATTTAGATGAGAAATAAGGGTACTGTACTAAGTAGATAATCTTTCTCTGTTCTTTAAATCTTCTGAAATTACCCTGAGAGATAATCAGAGCCAAAGTCATGCTGCCATCACACACTTTCATTGGTCTGTCTTCTCAGAATCTTCTACACAACAAGATCATTGACTTCTAGAGGGAAAAGGTTGAGACTGACTGCACTACAGGATACTGGTTTAATTAAGTCAAGGGTTAAATGCAGTAGCATAAACAACAAAACAAAACAAAAACATTGAATCTCACAAGTGTTGTGTATAGGGGTAGATATTGAAAGGCCTTATGTTTTTTGCTAAAAGTTTTAAGAAAATGTTGAACACCTTTACTACTGCTCAAACTATCTTTTTTTAAATTTAATGAAGTTTATTGGTACATTTTAGGTATACATGATAGTCATGTTAATCATACGATATTTATACCTGTACATGATATAAATGTGATTCTTTTTTTCCCTTTCCCCTAGCCTCCCTTCAATCCTTCTTGTCCTCCTTGTTTACAAAACTTTACATGCTTATATTTTTATCTGTCACTATAAGAATATCACCAGATATGCCACTGGAATTAAAAAACATTCACCCAATGTCTCAGGAGGATTTTTACATTTAAGTTTTTCAAGTTCAATGTATGTCAGTCAGAAGAATCTGAAATAAGTCTTTTTCTACTTTTTTTCCACAAAAAGTAAAGGTATAAGAAATACACACTTCAGTAAATCATGAGGATGTAAATTATAACATAACTTTCTAACAATAGAATGAGATTTTAAAATAATACCTGAGTCACTCTCACTGGATGTTCACCTTTGAAGTGGGGTTGAAGCAGTCTGCTTTATCAGGCTGATAGGAAAACAATTTCAGTACTAAATGAGACATTCAATTAAATGAGCTCAAAGTCTTTTCCAAATACAATAGTGCAAGAATCAATAAATGGCTTCATGATCTCATGCTTTGTCTTTATTACTAAAAAGTTAGATACAATGAAATTTAAACGGTTTGCTTAATATTGTTTGGAACTGGTAGACTATCTCCTACAGAAGATTCAAAGCATGTAGAGCATATCTGTGACCCATCACTTACATAAACTTCAAAGCTATTTACTTGGCAGCAGTGCACTCATAGAATACAAAAGTATTCATTCAATGATGATGTATTTTATTGAGAGAGAAACTGCAGAACATTTATCAAGAAGAGAACACTGGACGTTCAAAGGCATTGCAGAGGTGGGACCACCAGTGTATACATTAGACAAAAGTGCTATGGCAGACTAAAACCACATGAAACATTGCACATGTGTTGATGCAAATATATATATATATATATATATATATATATATATATGATAAAAATAAGCTCATCTTATTAGAGTATAGATTTACATAAATGCTACAGAAAATACTTCTTAGACTCAATAAGGACTTTAGCAAATTATCTAGTATGACTGATTTTCTAGTATTAATGATGACCTTGTAAAGACAATAGGACTTCAAGTCTTGTTCTTTGACAAATACCTTGTTCTTTGACAAATACTCATAGAAGTCAATTAAACTTTATTGCCTCAACTTCTTTAATTGTAAACTAAAAGAGGTTGAACTTGATAGGCATTTAATTTTTCAGAGAGTATTCAATGGAATATGAAGCCTTAAAAGAAAAAAAAATTCTATGATTAGGTAAGTATAAAATTATACAGTATATAAAATATTAAGGTTTAGTTAATATACATTAAATTTTTCCTCCAAGGATGTTTACTTTTTTGGCTATTCTTGCTTTTTCCTCTACATCCCCCTTATCTTATTATTTATTCTACCCTTTTCAATTTTTTTACAGCTTTTTAATAAATACATTGCAATTGCACAGATCCATGATGTTAAATATGACATAGTCACACGTACATAAAGCGCTCATTGGTGTCAATTCAACTGCATTTTTTACCCTCTTTACATTATTTTCAATCTCTAGTAATCACTACTTTACTGGCAGGCACACTCTTGTACTATCTACATATGACAGAGACCATGTATACTTAATACTTGTCCCTTTGTGTCTGACATCTTTTATTTGGCACAATGACCTCCAGTCCTATCCATTGTCCTGCTAATGACAGGACATCAACTTTCTTCATAGATCAATAATATTCCATTGTTTATACACATGTTTTCTTTGTCTATTCATCAGTTGGTGGGAAACAAGGATGATTTATATCTTAATTATTGTAAATAGTGCTGTCATAAATATGGATGTGTTGCTATCTCAAGTTAGACAAATGATATTAGATATATTTTTTAGTGTATTGAAAAACTTTCATAATGTTCTCTGAAACTTAATAATTTATATTCCTATTAACCAGGGTATAAAAATTCCTTTGTTCTTTTGATAGTAGCCATTCTAACTAGGGCAAGATGTTATCTCACTGCAGTTTTAATTTGCAATTTCCTGATGGTTTAGGACATCAAATATTTTTCACAGTTTTTTTGACCATTTGTATTTGCTCTTGTGAGAAGTATGTATTTAGGCTATTTGTCCATTTTTAAATAGGATTATTTCTCTGTTGTTCAACTTCTCAGTATCTCATCTTCTCTGACAAATTCTTGGAAAGTTTGGAATTTCTTTTGTGACAGAAATTGCTGCTGTGAAACATATTTTAAATCTCTTAAATAAAGCTTTGTTAGGCTGGTTTCTGCTATTCTAAATATTGGATTTCAGGATTTTCTACCTAATTTTTATATTTAAGTTTTAAACAGCTATTATTGAGGACTAATGAAAAATAATTCTCATTTAAAACAAAGGCACATATTGACCCAGATAAAATAGATTTATCTATTCTTTAGGTTACACAAATGACCTGTATTTACTTCAATTAGAACACTGAAGGTACATTTTGTTTGTTCATTTTTAAACTGTTGATAAGAGCTATATTAGCTGATTGCTAACTTCATGTCAGCTTCTTCTTTCTATCAGTGCCCAGAGAAGCAGAATGCAGTGGTTTTTCATGTGCTACAGGTGACAAAACTGGGAATTTAAGCAGTTAATTTGCCCAAGACCACATATAATGTCAAAGATACTGTTGAAAGCAGATCAGTATAACATCACTTTTACTAGTATTCTATATTCTCTATGGAACATACTGTTAAAGTCTTTATGCTTTATATTAGCCAAAAGCCATTAAGGAAAACAGAGTACGTATCACAAATAGGAACTTTTGCCTTGATGAGTGATGAGTAGGAAGGAACTATCTAGGATCTTACTGGCTGTGGATGACTGTTCAGAGTTTATCCAATGCAGAATAGATCTCCTTTACACTATAAGAGACTTAGAAAACTGCATTTTAAAATTAATTAGTGATAGTTTTTCTCCATGACTCCCTTTTGCCTTAATACCATTCAGATTGCCTTCATCTGGAGTCCATTTCTCCTTATCTTTTCTGGAGTATAACTTGAATTTCTTTCTGGGGCCACTTTAGATTAAAATTCACTGCTTTCCCTATAATAAATATAAATTTACCTTTTCTAAAATACAGACTTAGTACTTCCCTCCCTAGTTTTAATAGCTGCCAATTGCATGTGAGGCATGTGCTAGATATAAGAAATTAAAAATAATTTAAAACATGGTCTCTTCCTTCCAATAAATTGTATTCTAGTGGAAAAATAGTCATAAAGAAATAAAATGATCATACTACAAGGAAATGAAATGGCATACATTATAATAAAGATGGACATATAAATAGTTGTCCAATTTCAGTCATATTGAAAGCAAAGAGGGAAAGTATTAACTATTCTGGGAATACAAGCATGACTTGGGACTGCCCTGGCAAATCTAGATGTAGGGATACCCTATAGAATTTCATCATAAAAAAATTTCATCATAAAAAAAGAATTTCATCATGATGGGACAGGACAGGGGCCAGGGAATCATCATATTTACTGTTTCTTTCTTATATTATTTGGTTTACATGTGCACCTTATTTTGCCACTACACTAAAAAATTTGAAGGTAAGTTCCCTGTCTTGTCAGTTTAGTTCTCACTGTGTTCACAGAATCCTTTTGTGCAGGTGGTCACTGCATATGTTGAGTGGAAGCATTAATTTCTCTGGCATGTATAAAAACTCTCCTCTGCCAGGTTAAAAAAAATATGCCGTCATGAGTTTAAGGAATGACATGAGGCAGAGATCAGCCAAGATGGCATGGAATTTATTGTGCCTGGGTTCAGGTAGACAGAGGGTGAAAAGACCATCTGTGTGGAACAAAGAGAAGTAGGCTTTTTTCTTTTTTTTAAATAGGGCTTGAAATAAGGCAAGGGAATTAGGCAGGATGATCTTAGAAAATATCTGTAGTCGGAGTTTTCTAGATGTCTCCTGCTTCAGTGGGCAAAGTCTTTGAAGCATTCCATGTAAATGTTTGAGTGTCTTCAGATGTTTTGGTGTTTGGAAGATTCTATGCTCCATCTTATCTCTTTGATGACATCCTGTACTTGTGGAGTGTAGCCCCAGTGGTGAGCTGAGAACAATATCTTTACTAGCAGACAGGTTGGGTACTGGGAGAGTCATCTCTGAATTGAACTTTACAATCAGTCTCAGGTATAGTTCTACAGACTGTGCTAAATCATTATTTCATTTAAATTTTATATATTTGAAAAGCAAAATTAATTATAAAATTCATTGTTTCATGCCTCAAAAAATTCCATAGTTTTCTTGCTACCAATTAACTATCTGAAGAAGAAACAGAAGAGAACCAGAATAATAAGTTAACAAGTTGTGAAGAATTAGTCAGAATATGACATTAGGGGCTAGGGGCCTATGATGCTTAAATTATTGTGTCAACTTGAGTCAGAAAAATCCAGCTAAATTGGATCAGCATAGTTCTGGGTGTGGAAGATCTACCTTAGGGAGGATTGCATCTGAAAGCTATAAAAGAGAAGTGAAGAAGGAGAGATTGTATCTGTTTCTTCAGAGGAGTTCCAGACCTTCACTGCGGACCACCTCTATTGGCTTCCAGGGCAGACTCTTCAGTTTCAAGCAGAAACCCTTCAGCCTTGCATCACAAACCCTTTGGGTTCTTGATACAGACTCAGATACGACACTACAGTGGGTTCCAGGACTTTGATCAGATCGTTCATATTTCCAATATATTAGACAAAACTTTTACACCCTTCCATATCTGACTCTGTAGGTACCTATTGTAAACCAACTTTGTAAATTTGTGTATCTTGCATTAAATTTGTATGTTTGTATATCTTGCACTAAATCTGCTTTGCTAGTAAGCATTGACTGATGGTTATACTATGTGAGATGAAGAAAAAGATAATAAAATTATCCTACCATATTGAGAGCTCTGATAGCCACTCAGCCTGTCAAAACTAATAATTCTTGAGTTTGAGATTTAACTGCATGCTCTGCAATAGAGCATCTCTGTCCCCTCATATCTTCATAACAGTCCTAGAAGGAGCTCACATTCTGCCTCTCCTGGGGGGAGAGTTGAGAAGAATACTATGCCTCCTTCAGAATTGCACAGACATCCATGCTAGCAAGATTTAAGAGCTAAAGAGAGGTCACTCTGCCAAAATAAAACATATGCCCAATAGTAAACAAACTCTGAGACCAAATGTCATGGATTCATTAACTAGAGTTCACAAATTAGTAAAAAAGTCATGATTTACAACCAAATTTCAGTAAATAATGACTGCATCTTAGATTATGAACATTAAGCATTGTGCTCTTTTCGATACTGTCTGTGACCTCCTATAGCCTTTTAATGATGCAGATTATTTGGATCTGATAAAACATCTCAGCCTTAACTGCACATTGGCCATCAGAGGCTGCAACTGCATTGTTCAGGAGCTGCCAAGAAGCCTGTGGACTTGGCTATATACTAAAGAACCAAATCCAAATCATATTTGTTGCCCAAAATCAGTGGAAGGAATTAAATACCACATACCAACTAGCTGACTCTGCACTGATTACTCCAACAACAGACAACATTTGGGTAGCAAGAAACTATGCTAGATAAGAATGTGTGTATCTGGCAGATAAACAGCTTTATATTTTACTCTGTTAATGACCTAAGTAGTATGAACTCTTTAGACCAAGTTTTCTCATTTGTAAAATGCCAGTAATATTATTGCTTAAATCATGAAGATGTTGTAAATATTAAATTAGATAAAGCTTATAAAATGCCTACCATGAAGGAAATATCCGATAAGCACTTGTTATGATAGTGAACATTATCATTATGAATATAATGAGTTGCACTAAAGATATTTTCTAGTATAAAAGTGAGTGGAAAATCAAAGCAGAGGATATGTGATCTGGGAATATTTTAATTAGACAAATGTATGCATTCATTCTTTGTACTTGTTCACATTATTTACTGCTTTAAGAAAAGGAAATGGTATTGCTCTTTAGTCTCATTACTTAATTGTAAGGAAAGCATGCTGGGCTTTTAGTGGAAAGTACTACTATGAAATAAATGAAAAAGTTGCATAAATGACACTCCATGGAAAAAAGCACAGTTTTAAAAAGTTGGTTGAGATAAATGTGTCATTTCATTGTGACTTTTATGTCTAGAATTCTTCTTCTTTGAAAGTTTCAAATTCTTCTGTAGTAATTTCTAATTCCCAAGGATTTTTTTTTAATTCTTAAAGTTGTATTACTCTAGAAAGTAAAGGTTATGCAGAATAATGTTTGAATTAATTATTGTCATATTGTTTATGCTTTAAAGACAGAAAAAACTGGTACATTTCTGTGTATCTAGTGAAATGGCTGCAGAAAGTAAACATTCTTCCTTTTGAAGATTAAAGGTTAGCAAGTCAACAAATGCACTTGGTGGAACCAAGAGGATTAGAGATCAAGTACTACACAATTAATGTCATTCACTAAGCTTTTCTGGATGCTGGGGCGGCCACTCTTGTCCTCAGGTTAAATCCCGTTACAGGAAATCTCGCTACGACGAAAACTGAATAACCAAGCTTTTGGAGCCAGGTGATGGTTCTGTTACTGCAGCAATATAAGTGCTCTTATCAGTCCTACAGAGGGACTTACAGGTCAAGCATGATAATGAACAAGTGAACTCTCTGTTGGAATTTGTATTGACGGAATGTGAGCTATATCTAGCTGCATAATTTAACAAGAAAACAGTGAAAAAGCATCACTGAAATAGTCAAGTGAGAGATGCAATCTGCCATTTCCTTCACAGCAAAAGGAGATGCTGCTTTCATTTAGAAGAATTCAATAGCCCAAATGCTTAAACAGTGACATTTAGGTACAAATGCTGCAAATATGGGGGAAAGATTTTAACATTATGACATTATAAGTCATAAAAATAACAGTGGCATTAAAAATGTATGCTGTTGGCTATAGTCAAACAATTTCAGGAATTAATAGTCTTGAGGAAGCATTTTTCAGCTATATGCAACAGAGCTTTAGGATAACATACTTCTAAAATCAAGTGTATTCATCAAAATAATAAAATAGATTCAAATAGGAGATAAGGAAGCAAGTTAGCCACGTGAAATATTATGCAATCTACTAGAAGTATTTCTGTAGTCAGCCTCCACTGGAGGCAATTTTAAAGACAGACAGAAGAAAAGAAAGTCTAGCTGAGAGAGTAGAATTGAATATATTTGCTATGATAATAGAAAACATCTTTTTATAATCCACAGGTAGTATATTCAAATCTGCTACCGCCTAAGGTTGTTTCTCATTATTTGGTATCTCTCCTGTAGCCTTTAAATTCTTGGCTTGTGGTCTAAACAGGTGTCTTAGGGGACAGGGTTGTCACTTAACAATAGCCCACAGTCCTTAATTAACAGAAATCCAGTGAGAATAGTCTCTTGTTACTATATCAGTGAAAAACCTCAAAATCAGTACAGTTGCAAAGCAAAATTGTTGCTCTCTTGGCTTGAATTATTTTGTTAAAATGCCACAATTACTTTTTTTGCCAAGGAATCTTGGGTTACATCGTATGTGTTCATTTTATGTACTTCAATCACAATTGAAAAACAACATATCCATATCAATACACTTTCATGAAATAAACATTCTGAGCCAAAGTCAAATTAATCATACACTCTAAAAGGCTTGATTTTCTAAAGATGACTGCAGAAATGCATGCTTGCATTTCTGAGAACTCCTACAAAATGTAAACTTTCAAGTGCAAACTCAAAACAAATGAATCAGCATTTCACAAGAGTCTCATCATTGTTTTTGTTGGTGGATTTTTTTGCTTTTAAAAAAATTAAAATTATTTTTAACAACTGCATAAAACTTAAACAGTTTACAGAGCGATGAGATAACTTGATATGTTGATACTTGTATACAATGTATGATAATCTAAATCAGATTTTAAAAGTCTTTTCATTTATCACTTCTTTATGGTAAAAACTTTCAAACTATTTTCTTCCTGTTTTTTGAGTGAAGTTCATTCTGGTTATCTATAGTTACTCTGCTGTACAATAGCATGCCAGAACTTGCTTCTATCTATCAGTAACTTAGGACCCATTGACCAAACTCTCCATCCTTCCCTCACTTCTCTTATTCCCAGCCTCTGATGACTGCATTCTATTCTCAACTTCTATGAGATCAACTTTTTTAGATTCTACATATGAAAGAGGTCATTTGGTGCTTTGTCTCTTTGTGCCGGAGTTAGTTAACACGATGACCTCCAGTTTAATCCACGTGGTTGACATTATCAGGATACATTCATTTTTGGGATGCATAATGTGTAAGTACCATATTTTCTATATTCATTCATCAGTTGGTGGGCATTTAATTTTTCCATTTCTTGGCTATTAAGAATAGTACCCTAATAGATATGAGTACAGACAGTTCTTAGACATACTGATTCCTCTGTATCTATATATCCTGTAGTGCGATTCCTATAGTGTATGGTAGTTTTACTGTTGATTTTTTGAGGAACTTCTACATTGTTTTCCATACTGTCTGTACTAATTTACATTCCCATTAATAGTGTGGAAGGGTTCCTTTTTCTTTATTTCTCTTTTCTTTTTTTTTATTTTAAAGAGGCTAAAACCAAGAAAAATAGAACAATAAAACCAATCCAAAAAAAACCCCAAACCAATATAATTGATACAGGACTGCAAAACCTTACAAAATCAGCAATAGTTACTACAATGTCTTTTGTTGTCTTCAAAATAACTTTAGATACCTTCGGACATAGTAAAAATAAAACAGAGCAGAGTAGAATAGAAACAATAAAAACAAAACAATGAATGCAATAAAGGACTTGAAAATAAGCTAATAGTAAATCCAAAATGATTACTATAATGTCTTGCTATCTTTCAAATAGCTGCTCCTGTCATCAGATTTAACATAATCAAACAAAACAAAAGAGAATATAACCTAACCCAAGAAAGCAATGAAAATGATATGGTTTCCAGGAGGAGATCACCTCCTGGTGAGGCCTGGTTCTCACCCTCTGCAGTTGGTGAATGGAGCTGATTCACAGAGAGGCTTGGGTATGGCTGTCCTCACTCCAGCCTGTGCCCCCTCACACACACACACACAGACACACACACGGTGCTGGTTTCCCGGCGGTACTTTTTCTCCATATCCTTCCAGAACTTACTATCTTTAGTGTTTTTGAAAACAGCCATCTTATTGCGGTGAGATTATATGTCATTGTGGATTTGTTTGTATTTATTCTCTTCTTACTGATGAAAATGTATGTTCATTTGGGGAGTCCTGCTTGAATGACAGCAAGCTTTTCTGCCTTGATTGATTTGTATATGTCTGTACCTCAACTTTTTAAGATATTTAAGATTGTGTCTCAATGGTTAGAAATGAATTTCTATTGTGAAATTTACTGTTTTGATTTTTACTCAACCTCAGTTTTAAGTCACTTACCTTTAAAATTATTTGATATTTTAATATAATTGTACATTTAATAAAATGTTAGTTTTTTTCTGATATTTCAAAAAACTCTCACTGTGGTTTTCTTCAATTTTTCAATGATTAGTGATTTTGAGCATTTTTTCATATACTTGTTGGACATTTGTATATCTTCTTCTGAGAAATATATATTCAGGTTGCTCATCTTTGTTTTAATTATTTTTTTGCTATTGAGTTGTTTGAATTCATTAAGTATTCTGAAAATTCCTTTTTAGGTGAATGGTTTGTACATATTTTCCCTCATTCTGTATGTTGTCTCTTTGACTGTTTTCTTCACTGAACAGTTTAATTTAGTACAATTCTATTTATTAATTCTTGTTAGTACTTTAGGGGTCATAAAAAACCTTTGTAGGCCAATACTTTGAAGAATATTTCATTTTATTTCTGTTTAGATTTCTACTGTTTGGTCTTACATTTAAATTTTTGAATGATTTGAGTTGATTTTGAATGATTACCTCTGTGGTAAATCATAGGGTTCCAGTCTCTCTCTCTCTCTCTCTCTTTCTCTCTCTCTCCCTGTCTTTCTCTCTCTGTCTCTCTCTCTCTTTCCCTCCCTCTTTACCATATTTAAATCCAGTTTTCCCAGAATAAATTTTGAAGAGACTCTCATTTCTAAAATTTATGTTCTTTCTGCCTTTGGCGAAAATCATTTGGCTGTAACATGATCTCTGGGTTCTCTATTCTGTTTTACTGATCTTCGTGTCTATTTTTTACAACAGTAATATGTGATTTTTTTCCCAAGTATTTTTTGATAGTATGCTTTGAGGTCAGATATAACAATATTTCCTGATTTGTAGCTTTTATCAGGATTGTTTTAGCCACTTTATTTGTGTGTGTGTGTGTGTATGATTCCATACAAATTTAAGGATCATTTTTCTAGTTCTGTGAAGAATGTATTTAGTATTTCGATAAGAATTTGATTGACCCTTTAGATGCTTTGGGTAGTAAAGACATTTTAATACTATTAATTCTCCCAATTTATGTAATTATTGTCTTTCCACTTTTCGTGTGTGTCCTTTTCAGTATGTTTCATCAGTATTTTATAGTTTTCATTGTGAAGCTCTTTTACCCATAGTTTAAATTCACTTCCATGGTTTTTGATAGGTGCTATGAAAGGTTTTGGTCTTTTTGTTTGGATATATTAAAAAATTACTGATTTATGTATGCAGGTTTTTTTTACCCTGCAACCTTACCAAATTCATTTAGCAATTCTGACAATTCTTTGGTGGAGTCTTTCTTATCTTACTGCTGTGGCTAAGGCATCCAATAATATATAAATAAAGAAGTAAAAATGGACATGCTTTCTTGTAACTTATTTTTGAGATAATAGATCTGCTTTTCTCCCTTCAATATGATGTAGGTTGCAACTTAGTTACAAAAAATTCTTATTCTGTTGCATTATGTTTCTTTTATGTCTAACTTTCTGAAAGTGTTTATTCACAAAGAGATCTTGAATTTTACTAAATTCTTGCTTTTTTGTCTACTAAGATGACCATACATTTTGGTCCTTTTTGCATATGTAATACAGTTGTATTGCATTGTTTCTCTTTTCATTAGTACCTATTTGTAATACATAATAAAGCACTTCATTATGGGGAATTTGTACATATACAGATCTCATCTTAATCCATTTTAATTTTTCTTCCCATTTCCACAAATATTTCTGTATGTTGAACTATTCTGTTATTCCTGAAGTAAGTCTCACTAGATCATGATGTATATATTTTTAGTTTTAGCAGTTTAATTTAATTTGCTAGTATTTTATCAAGAATTTTGCATCTATGTTCCTCATACTATGTTAATTTTAGTCTCCTAGAATAAGTTTGGGGGAATTTTCTTTTCTTTAATACTTTTGAATAATTGTAGGAGAATTAGTAACAGTTTTCAAGCTTCCATGAAATTCAATAATGAAACCATTTTTTTTGGTTGAGAAATTTTTATTACTTATTCAATTTTGTTACTTGTTATTGATCTGCTCAGATTTCTTTTCTCTTGGTTCAATTTTTACTTCTTTCCTATAAATTTTATTTATTTACATAAATCCATTGGTGAAAGCAATAAAATTTATATATCAAGGAAATCCAGTTTGAGGGGTTTATGGAAATTTCCAAGGCAAATCACAGAGCAAGCATGTGACACCCCAAAGCATTTCATTGAGTATTGTCATTTAAATAAGAAATATTTATGAACATCTACCACATAGCAGACTCTTGCTTGGCATGAGAGATGAATAAGGAAATCAATGTCTCTATCTAGTGTACAAGTTATACAATAATTAGGGTGGTATAAAGAGAAATAATGTGTTAAAATTCATATGAGTGTTTCCTAATCTGTACCTGCATTTTCAGGTATTTTCTTGGAACTCACATTTTTGTGTACTGTGATGATTCTTTAATTTTTTCTTATTTTGAAGGTAGTAAAATACAACAGAACAAGATGTAACAAAGCCAATTGAGACAGTGTAGTGAAATTGGCACAGAACTTCACAGCATGTTACCAGGATAATGGTAATAGGTACCAGAGTATATCTCATTTTCTTAATAGTTATTCTTTTAATCAGGTATAGCAAAGTCAAAGGAAATACAGAACATTATAGAGCTTATCAAAACAGAATATTGAATAGAGCAATACCATTAATCAGAACAAGGCAAAACAGTGATAAAAATATTTGCCTTCAAGGAGATGGTAGAAGGAAATCCCCCTTATTTGTTATATTGCATATAGTCAGCCTCACAAGACATGCGCTGATCTCTGGCTCCCACTTGCTAACAGGGGTGGGGAGGGAAGGGAATGAATGTTTGATTCTCAGACCACATGCTGGTAGGCTCACAGGTACTTACCAGGGAGGCAAGCTTGCTTGTTGGTTTCACAGTGCCCTAAGATCCAACATGGAGCAGATCTCAGGAGACACTGATGATTTCTCGCCCTGGGGCAGCCACAGCTCGCCAGGCCATAGCCACTTACCAAGGTGGCGAGCTGGCTGCTTGGTTTCACAGTGCACTCAGTTCCAACATGGTGTGCATCTCAGGAGACGCTGATGGTTCTTGCCCTGGGGCGGCTGCAGCTTGCCAGGCCACAGCCACTCACCAAGGCGGCAAGCTGACTGCTTGGTTTCGATGATTCTTTACTTATGTTGAGTAATAAATTAAAAAAGATAGAGATGATGACTGTGTCAGACCAATTTTGAGATGGCCTTTAATGATCTCTACTTCCTGATATTTATGATTTTGTGTACACCTTTCCTCGAGTGTGGGAAGAAGCTGTTACTTGACTCCAGACAATTGAAAATTTCAAAGATGATTGAAGGAAACTTCTGTGATTCAATTATAGAGAAGAGTTTGAAACCCTGTCGTGCTGATCCTGAAGCAAAAAATCTTGCTAAGCCAGATCCAGTTCTCATTCACAGACTCTGTAAAACAAGTATGTGTGTTGTTTTAAGCCACTATATTTTTATGCAAAAATATTTAGCTAATATAATGGAGATATCAAAACTTTTCACAAAACACACAATAAAAACACACAAAACACCTCCACAAAGCACTTCCACAACAACTAATCTTTTATTCTTCCTTAGTTTGGAAAATATTTGCAATACTATAAATGAGAGACAACTGTGATTAAAATAAGCATGACATTATCAAGAGATATAGATGTGTCTGAGAGACATTGAAAAGATAGAATTGGTAATACATGATCAATTTGATGTAAAAGTTGAGTAACCAAAAGGTCTAAGACAAAACCCAAGTCTAGTATAAGTCACCCAGCGGATCATGTGCCATTCAACAAACCAGAGAGACACAGCAGAAGTAGGGAGAGGAAAACTATGAATTTAACTTTGAAAATGATGAGTCTGGTTTGCCTGTTGAATTGCTGGAGCAAAAATATCTAATTGTCAGCTGAGTAGTCTCATCAGTGTGAACACCAGGAAAACAAACAAACAAATAAATAAGTAAATATAATTATAGATTATGGAACTTCCTGTGTATCAAAATTGTGAAAGTAGATAAGATTTCATCAGGAAGAAGTTACCATGAGGAACACAGAGATCCCATGAGGGAGTGCTAAATAGCCTCAGTGATTAAGGTGAAAAAAAAATCAGAGGCTTCAAAACAGACTGAAGCAAACAACTTTGTGGAACCCTGCCATTAAAAGTATTTCCAGAAGGAGGAAATGATAAACAGTGTCAAATAAGACATTGAAGAAGTTGTCTTAGTGAGTGAATGGTCTTTTTTAGAGAAGTGCTTTTTTAAAAATTTTTATTTTTTATTAGTAGGTGTGTATGTTAGAATACTCTACAAAAGAGTTTCTTCCACTGTGGACTGGTTGGACTGGTGTTCCAGTGGCATGGACTTGAAAGGAGAGAGCTGCGATGGACAAGTTCAGAAAATTTTGGCTCTAAAATGGAAAGACATGCTAGCAGTTAAAGGATCACAAAGATGACTTCTTTTTCAATATATTAAAATTTTAGAAGAGAGAACCCTAGTAGAAGAAATGTCTGGAAGAAGCAACAGGGAATGCAATCCAGAGAAGAGCAAAGAGTTTTGCTTTGGCCCAGTCCTGGACTCATCATAATTAATAATTCATGGTAAAACAGATCAATTATTTATATACCACATAGACACTTTCAGATCCATATTTCTTCACTGAACTTCCTCAACTCCTCTGTGAATCAGATAAGACATTCATAGTCATTCCCATTAATATGGTTGTGGAAATTGATGCTCCCAACTGTTGGGCAATAAGGCATGCTAGTAACCAGAGCTTGAATTAAGATATTGTCTTCCACTGTCTAGTGATTTTTTTTTCACTACATCAGGAAAGTGACACAGTATAGCATTACTTATGCAGACTTTCTGAGCACTGGTGAAAGACTGTAATAAATTGGTAAAATGATACTTGAAAGGAGAACATAGGTAATTAAAACTCCAGGAAATCTCAAGGATATAGTAGGTTGTGTGTTAACTAGAAGTATCTCTTCTTTATATGCTTAGGCCTTTACACTTAAATATGAGCTTGTATAAAAATTTACATACCATAAAGCCATGTCACAACTTACTCTTTTATTATCTAACAAGAATGTGTATATTTTTTAATTCAGCTTTTTGGCAAACAAATTGGTACTTCCATTTCTAATTAATGGCTTAAACCTTAATAAAATTTTTAGCATAAAGGCAATTGTTTTGTGTTATATAATAGTGCAATTTTATTATTAAGGAGTAATTTTTAGTCCTATACAGATAAGGTCACACATAGGGAAAGAATGCTAAATAAAACTCAGTTGTTTATGTCACAGTAAACAAACACTGAGCCGAGTTGCTCTTAAACTGAAGGGTAAATCTCCAGAATGCTGTGTGTTTAACCCCTCTATATTCTTCCAGTGTATGAACATTGTACAGAAACCTTCCATGTTTGCATCAGCCTCTCTCTTTAGTTTTATAATTCACCATGTTACTGGAACAAATAGATTTTATTTTTAATTCTTTCTTGATTGATTTTAGAGAAGTGTATGAACAGAAGCACTCAAACATCAATGTTATAAAACTGATACACTGTAAGAATAAATTTCAGAGATTGCATATTTTATAACTACATTTTAAAAACTACTTTTAAGTTATGAACTTATGATAGAAATACTTTTACTTTCAGGTTAAAGGGATATTGTTACTTTTGAAAAACATCTTCAGAATAATCTTGATATGTAAATGTTTGAGTGACAGATTAGTACTTTCAATTGGTCAGTTTCTTTTGAGTACTCCATTGAACTAATAATATTGTATAATTACTACTATTGGAATGACCATTTAGAGATCCTAAAGTACATGTCATATTTTCTATAAGGAGAATTATCTAATACATACACTTTTTCTTTCTTTTGATTCAAACATCATAAAAACTGTCAGAAATTTTCACTTTTACAATTTGACAATGGTTCTGCCTAAGACTGACTTTCAGTCGAAACTTTAGAAAGAAATCAAAAAGTCTTGGACAAATGACATAACCTGTATCACACAGGATATATTAAAAATGATTTCAAAGGGATTATTATACCATTTCAAGGGATCTTGATGTCTGTATAGCTTTGAAGCAAAAATATATCTAAAAACTCATTAGTCAGTTCACTACATAGTCAATTCTTGAAGTATATAATGTTTCAATCTATATCTATATACATATACGTATATATATATATATATATATATATATATATATATAGAGAGAGAGAGAGAGAGAGAGAGAGAGGATTTGAAAATGATTTTTAAATAATTCTCTGCCTCTATTATAAAATTATTGGACTAGAACAATGCATTCTATTCACAATGTTTTCTTCTCCAAACTGAAGGTCTATTTCTTCAACACTATCTTGGAGAATTGATTTATCTTGCAAAAATTGCCAAAGAAATGTTGAGCTTAGAAAAGATAGTTCTATTCAACTAGGTATTATTTGCATGTTAAGTTCAAGTCATCAAACTCAACCAAATATACAGAAACCAGAGCATCTCCCTCTCCCATTCATCCATCCATTCATCTTCTTTTTACTTTTTTCCTAGTGACCAACAGGAAGTTTCCCTCCTATATTAGTGCCCCAGTTCTTCTACTCACTTCTCAACTGTTGCAGGGCTGCAGAATTTAGAGCCTCTTAGGTACTTCACTCTGTCCTTCAACAACATCAGGGGCCTGTGTTTGTTGTAGAACTTGTTCTATTTTAGTATCTACCTCTGTGTTTCCACAACAACTGTGCAAAAGCAGAAGAAACACTTTGTGGACTTTAAAGAGAATTCTCTTTTACACTAAGAATTTATCCATCTAGAGATTCTACCATCCCTGGTTCTGCATTCTTTTCTGAATGAAACATTAATTATAAGTCAATTCTTCAAGGTTGTCATCCTGCTTACAGCATGATTCTTAGAGATCTGTGCAATAGGCCTTCACTAATTTTCCATTAAATGGAATTCAGTTCATTAATGGTTCCAGTCTGCAGCTAATAACACATCAGTGTTAGAATCAAAACCAGTTAAGCACTGGTGAAATACTTGAGGCAAAGTTATCATATTTCTCACTTGCATCCTTAGCCAATGTGTTGGCAGGTCTGGAGGTGACTTGCCTCATGGTCTCTACATGTGTATATCTAGTTCAAAGTAACATGTGACCAGAAACTCTACCTTGTACATGTTTTTAAACAGGAGTGTTTAATTAGGACTGAAATAGAAGTGTGGGAAAATCTTAGCAGACATCACTATTTTTGTAATGTTCCCCTTTTATAGCCCATGGTGTTGCTTTTACTGATTTAGAATAACTCTTGGTTGCATCCCATCTTCCCTGAATTTTGGAAAAAAGTTAGTACTTTACTAATGATAGATGGGCATCTTCACTAGCAATTGGGTTATAAAATTCCTTATTTTATCCATTACTACATGGGTATTTACATGCATGTGTACACATGCATACACATACAAAACTCTGAATGTTCTATAGACAATACTTCCTTTCTGATTGTTGCCAGGATAAGAAGACTTGTAGGTTGGAAAGTAGGATTCAGTCCCTATTAAGATGCTACCAAAAATAGGAAAATAATTTATTTTCCTCTAGATGCTGTTTTCATCGATTCTGATTTTACATTAAAATCATCTGGGAAAATAATCTAAGAATATCGTAGCATGAGTTTTGCCTCAAATCAATTAAAACAACTCTGAAGGTGTGATCCAAACACTGATACATCTTTAACGTCACAATTCTTGCTTAATAAGTTCTCATTGTCTCCTTTAATATTGTTTTCAGCTTTATTATAGTATAGTTGATAAAATTGTATATATTTGTGGTGAATAACATGAGATTTTGATATGTGTACACATTGTGAAATGATAAAATCAAGGTAACTAATGTTTATCACTCCACATACTTTTTGTGATGAGACCACTTAAAACCTACTTTCTTAGAAATTTTTAAATATATAATACATTATGAACTGTCATCACCATGTTGTATAACAGATATTCAGAACTTCATCTTTCCCAGTTGCAGCTTTGGAATTTTGACCAATATATTCCCACATTTGCCTATTCCCTGCACTCCTTAATCCAATTCTTATGTACTAGTACTCTTTTTTTTTTAATTTTGGTAGCATTAATCAAACTCAAGACCTTGCACTTGCCAGACAGGTGCTGGGCCACTGAGCTGTACCCCCAGTCTGAGTTCTGTTATTTGAATAATCCTCAAGTGGGTGAAACATAATATAATTACCTTATTAATAGACTTACAAATTTTGTGCACCTCAAAGGTACAGGTATTTTTGAAGCATTTGTGTTAGTGATTATTTTAGTGGAGAAAACATGGTTGCAACAAATACACTTTAAAATAATAGTACAAATATTTTGAATGTCATATTAATTTGCACATCTCTCAAGGTACTTACTCATTTTCGTGCAGCCATCCATCCTAATAATCCATCAAGGGAAGAAATATGAAGGTGAGAGGCTTTGTTAGCTTTAGCATGAGGTAGATCATTTTGACTCTCATATTTGTCACTCTTTTCCATAATCATTGTATTCACAAGTTTGGAATTGATCTCTGTAGTCCAGCATTACAGCATCAACTGCCTGGACTCTGGTGACAATATCTGCCTTCTTGCACTATTCTCTCTTTAAAGGTTCTTTGGGAAACCTTTATATACATAGCTAAAGAAATCCTTTTAAATAATGAAATATTTTCCTTTGTTGTGCATAAATATTGTATTTTTTATGTAACATTTAATTTCATTTTAAAAAAGCGTTTTATTAGTACATGTTTGCAGTAGGTAATGCATGTCCATATTCCTTATATGGACACAGTTTAATTCTTTTTTTATCCTTTCCCTCTCCTCCCCCTCCTATTGCTCCATCTCTTGATCCTGGTGTACTGAGTCAACCACTTACAAGTTTCCTTTCTGTTGTAATTAGAATAAATTCCAAGTTGCATATCATACTCTCTCCTTTGTGTTATGGGGCACTTCAGTCACACCACTGTCCTTGCATTAAATTAAGCTCATTCTATCAATGAAAGAATAGCACAAAAATGATTCTACTATATAGAAGAATATGTATGGTAATGTGATAATTTAAGGAGTAGGAACTGTAAAAATGGAGTATGCAGTAAATTTGACTCCCACTGTAAGCAACATTAGTTTAAAATTTCACACATCTCTTATCTGATCTGTTAGACTCACTTCTCCTTAACTGAACAGAAATATAAAATTTATTGGATTCAGGAATTCATATTTAATAGGCATATACCAGCTCAATATTACTGGTAAATGATAATATTCCAGTATTTTCAGGGAGATAAAGCTCTAGCCTCTTGGGTGAGAAGGACCTTAGGCAAATCAGGACCCTGACCTCTGAAGACTAATTTCCTTAATTTACAAAATCCTAATTCATACAATTGTTGCAAAATTTAGATGAAATAATGTGACCTGTAGTTGGTTTATTAATCCTAGCTCTATCTTTCACTTTTTAACAACTCAAGAAACTGTATACTGTAGAATGTAGGTAAAATTTTGCAATTAGACAACAACCAATGGCTTTGAACTTTAGCTTTTCCACCTTGCTTATTTTGTGATCTTGGACAAAGGATTTGACATCATCTTACCTCAGTTTATTCATTTGCTAATTGCTATTACAATATATTTATCTCAGAGGACTCTACTGGGGATTACATCAGATAATTCATGGCTGGCATATAATATTGTGCACCATACATAATTATTCATGATTAATAACCATGTGAAGCTAAAAGTAAATACTCCTTATAAATAATATATTTAAACATAGGTAGTTATTATCAATCTTCAGTATAAGACAATTCAGTATATATCAGGTAAATCACTTGATGGGTGATGTATTCTCAAATAAAAGGACTCAATCATACTTGTGGGTTTGAAGTGTTATTTTGAAAGACTAAATTATGTTTTTATGTCTCACTATTTCTATGTCTCTCAAAATAGTCATAAGGTCAAAAGTAGGTAATGTTGGAAGCAGGGTGCCTAATCTTATAGAAACTAAGATATAAGGTGTGAAACCACCTTATTAGAGGAGAATGCTTTCAGGGATAAAGGAGAATTACACCTAGAACCTTTCTATTTGACCCAGGAAGATTACAGAGGTACAGATTGGAAAGTAGAGAAACTATTGCCCATGAGAGAATTTTTCTGTTTGACTATTTCCTTTCAAATCATATCATTTGAGTTGGCTGATTAGTTTTTTCCTAACTCAAATTTAGACTCCATACACAGGAGAGCAATTTTAGTGAGATATTTATGTGTAAAACCCCTTTGAATAAATTTTTTTTCTGTATGCTTATAAGCATTTTCTGGCTTATTTAGAATAGTGAATAGTTGCAACATTCTGGAACCAAGATTCATATTCCCTAAGTATGCATGAATAAATATCTGGTTCACCTCAATAAGAAATGAAATTTGTTGATTTGATTCCCCTCAGCAGCCTGATAAGCAGGAAAACTGTCAATAGCAGAACTCTGAAAAAGGAAATGATGAGAATCACTGAATATAATTTTCTAGTAGGGCAGGTTTCATATCAAAATTTAGCATGACAGAATCTGGCCTGCTTGCTCAAGGAAGGAAAGAACTGTTTTGCTCTCTTTGAAGATCCAAATATGCTCTCAGTTTACCTTTCATGCCTACATTATCTCATATTCTTTGCAGTACCTCTAAATATCTGACAAATTTAATGACATATTGGTATTGCACCTTTTGTTTCCTAGGATCTTTGGCTCTAAACACACTGTCGCTTCCACTCTCCCATATCCACACATTCAAACACCTCCCATTATTTAATCATATTTTGGCTCATATGCAACTTATCTTTCGAAGCCTTTTAAAATATTGTTATCAAGAAATGATGGCATTCTTCAAAAGGCTTGTGGCTATCTGTACATATTGCTAATATAGTTATGTTATTCAGCAAATATTTATGGTGTATATTCAGTGAGCCATAAGGTCAGTTCTAGAGATATATTAGTGGGCAAAATAGCTAGAAATCCTTGTAAATTCAATAAGATTTAAAAAATAATATTAGATAGTGATAAATGATAAGGAGGCATGTAGAAGAGGAGCGGAATATGAAATGGAAAGCTGGCTATATTATGTAGTTCATGGAGGCCTGAGAGGAAGAGCAGTAGTGAAGACTGAAAGGCACTGATGAAGGAAGGCCTGGAGATACCTTGGAGAGCAACATTCTGCCAGAGCCAAGAGCAACAAACCAAGTCTCTGGGTAGGAGTGTGTTCAGGACATGGAAAGTTACTGGGTTAGGATAGGAGTGGGTAAGAAAGAAAAGAAGGAGATGAGCTCCTCAAGGTGAAGAGCAGGGAAAAATAAGAGAGCAAGAGGAAGAGCAGGATGGTAGTTTCTGTACTACTGTCACTGACATTTTCTTAGGGTTAGCTGGGCAGCCATTGGAGAGCCTTGATTACCATGGAGACATAATGTTTTTAACAGAAACCTTAATGCCTAATGAGAGGGAGTGATCTGTTGTACTCAATGCTGCTGATGTCTCAAGTAGGATCAAAGCTGAGCCTCGACTATGTGGTTTTGCAAGGTAGATGTCTCTGGTAGATATGCACATAGCTGTTTCAGTAGAGTAGTTTTGAAAAAGGCCTGGTATGAGCTAGTTAAATAAAAAGAAACTGTAACTGATGAATACAGCTAAGTCTTCTGAGATATGTTACTGTCAAGAAAAACACAAAGAAGTGGTTGGAGGGAAAAATGAAGTGACATATGTGCACACATACACATGTGCTTACAGGCAGATATACATATGCACAAGTATATTACGTATAATACGTGTGCAATGGTTGATACATAATATCAACTTGAGGACAGAGACCTTTAGAAGCTTAACTAAGTGGCTCCGCAGGGGACCAAGGTTCTCACTTTGTAAACATCCTGAGCCTGTGTAAGAGCAGGCCACAGAGATTGTGTGTGTGTGTGTGTGTTGATAGCTTGCTTATAATATAGGGGAGGAAAAGAGTCCTGTGCTCCTCTTTTTGCTCTTGTTGCTTTTTCTGTCTTCCGCCACCTCAAAGTGTGGCCCCTGTGCTATGCCACCTGATCTGGAGCCAGCTGATTATGGATTGAAACCTCTACAAACTGTGAGCTAAATAAACCTTTCCTTTCTTAATTTTTGGTGTGAGATATTTTGTCTCAGCAATGAGAGAAAAGTAACTAAGACAGAATTTGGTACCAGAGAAGTTGGGTGACTGCTGTGACTATGCCTGAACATATGGTTCAAGACCCTTTGGGAATGGCTTGTGAGAAGAGCTTAGCAAGGTTCAGAAATGTCACCTCAAGGAGTAGAACTGGAATGCCTTAGGCTGTTCTGTATGGGAGTTTCTGGTCAGAGCTCAGAAGAACAGAAAACCAGTAAAGATTAGGCTTGAAAGATTTCTGCTGGGAAGAAGGACTGCATCATTTATTGGAGTCCAGATAATATGTACTGGGGGTTGGCAGAAAGTTGTCTGCATTTTACTCATTTCCAGAGACTTTGTCAGAGATTGAGATTAAGGATGGTGGACAAATTAATATGGCAGAAGAAATTTCAAGGCAATTGAATGTTGAGGCTGTGGCATAGCTATAATCGGGAACATTCAGCCTAATGTATGTTGAAAATTAAAAGCAAAGAGTCCAGAAGGATTATTTAAAATGTGAGTTTGGACAGAAAGGAAGCTCCAGTAAAACTGTGGACTACAAAGATAGAGCTAAAGAGATTTCAAATGTTGGGAAGGAACAGGAGAATAGAAAATATGGCCTGAGGACATCACAAGAATCAGCAAGTCTTCACCCTTTGCAGCCTCAAAACTGCAAAAGTAAAAGACTTTGCTTTGAGAAGAAAGCCACAGAGCACATGGTCCAGAATAGTGGGGACATAGAAAATTTATGCCTCAAAATTGGGCTCAGAGTGCCCGGTAATCTAGGCACTGAACTACAATAGCTGAGGGAGAGAGGAAAACCTAGCTACTGCTCCAGTTGTCAGCCAACCATGGCATCATCTATATAGTGCAAGTTTTAGGTGTATGAAGAAAATGAGTTACAGAGTTAAAAAGGACTCCACCTGCTTTCAGAGGGCATGAGAGCCCAGGTAGTGTACTCCTGAGATGGAACTGTGTGGAGCTGGGAGTGTAAAGCTGAAGGTGGAGTGGAGACCCAAGAAATTTGGAAAAGCCAGGAATGTGGATCTTATGAGGAAAAGAGCAAAGTGGATCAAAGAGAGAAACTATGGGAGCTATACTCATTCAAAATGCCATAGGAGTGGATGTACTCAAGCCCTTTGGAACTCACAATTTGCGACAGATTGCTTCAGATGCTGAACATGGAACTCCCGGACTTAATGTCTGTCCTGCTGGATTTTGGACTTGCTTTGGTCGCATTCCTCTGTATGCCCCTGTTTGTAATTTTTGAATGAAAATGTTTATTATGTGTCATTGAATGTTGGGAATGTTTGTTTGTTCACATTTGAACAGAGGATTACAACTAAGGATTTGTCTTTCATCTCGGAGGAGACTAGAGAATTGGATTTTTCAGCAATGCTGAAAATGTTAGGAGTTTGACAACTCTTGTAGATGGACTAAATACATTTTGCATAAAAGGGTGTACATGAATCTTTTGGAGGCCAGGGGAAATGTTATAGTTATAATGTAATATTATGTTAATAGAGTTAATACTGGTTCTTGAGGATTGTTAAACCGTGTCATAATGTTCAAGTTGTGAAATGATAAGACTAAGCATCACCCAAGGAAAATCTACCTTCTGTTCTGGTGAGGGAATTAGTGCATTTTCATTTGCATGCATGATAGTTACATGTTAGGTGTAATTATAAGTATGTTTTTATATCTGGAGACCAATTTGAGGAAATATATCTGTTTACCAAGTTAATAAGAGATGGATTGTAATGATTGATACATTGTGTCACCTTGAGCACTGAGAAGATTAGAAGTTTGGCTAAGTGACTCATCAAGGCATCAGGGTTCTAACTTTGTAAACATCTCAAGCCAGTACAAGAGGAGGCCAAATATAGTGGGGGTTGATAGCCTGCTTACAATATAAGGGAGGGAAAGAGACTTGCTCCCCCATTTTTTCTCTGGCTGTTTTTGCTGTCTTCTGCCATCTTGAAGTATGGACCCTGTGCCATGCCATCTTGATTATGGACTGAAACTTCTAAAAAATGTCAGCTAAATAAACATTCCCTTCTTTAATTTTTAGTGTTGGGTATTTTGTCTCAGCAATGAGAGAAAAGCAACTGAGATACAGTGTCTATTTATTTTTAAAATGAATGGAATATCAGCATCTTCATAAGCTTATGAGGAAAATTACGGAAGAGAAAAAGGAAATATTTGGGGTAAAGAAAGAAATTTGGTATATAGTAGAGAAACTTTGCTTTTCTATTTGAAAAGATAGTTCATTCACAGAACAAGAGGGGTTCCACAACATGTGCATGAAGATGCAGTTAAATTAATAAATTTATGAGAAGTTGTAGAAATTTTCTTCTTATTAATTCTTATTCAATAAATTGAAAAGTATACTCATGAGCTTAGAGTAATCAAAGATCAATGACCAAGATTTTCTTCTTATATATATTATCAAGTAGTATCATTTAGTTAAAGAGCTAACTTTTCATCCAGTATCCAAAAGACTGTATTAAAAATTATGATAGTATACACAGCAACATTTATTGGAAAAAGTAATGAGTTGATAGTTTAACAAATAAGCAAAATAAAAATGCTGAAAATTATTTTTTCCTGGTCATCTCTACTGGTGAGGCTTCAAGTCCATAAATATGCTCTCCTTTCAATAATGATTAAAACTTCCAGTTTCTAAAATCTCGGTTCTATTCAAAAATTGATTAAAATTAATGTCAGGTTTACTCTGAAAAATATTTGTTATTTTCCTTATTTTTAAAAAAACCCAAACAAACAAAGGAGCAGTCTGCACTTCTTTGTTGTGGTTTGTGAATATTTTAGTTCTTTGAGTTTCTGTGAAATCTACCAAAAATG
Organism: Hydrochoerus hydrochaeris; assembly: GCA_004027455.1. NCBI lineage: Eukaryota > Metazoa > Chordata > Mammalia > Rodentia > Hydrochaeridae > Hydrochoerus > Hydrochoerus hydrochaeris. The sequence continues at coordinate 106,461 of PVLA01003239.1, read as the reverse complement.
CATATCATCAACATAGTTCTCATCACATCCTGCACAAATAGCCTTGCATTCTTTACTCTTATTCTTGCCTGTTTTTCACTTTTAGAGATCCTGGCTTTGATCCATTATGTAATTTAAAACCTAGCAGTAATTTGAACCTAATTTCAATTATCTCTTTGGTCACCATATGTTTCCTTTTGTCACAGGCTCCCCAGCAGAACTTGTGTGGTCAATGAAAATGTAGACCATGCACTAAGTACAGCACTGTGGCTACTAGATTTAATAATGAAGTTGCACACTAGTTATAAATTGAATGTCCTACAAGAATGAGGCCCCATTAACAAAAGATCCCAATGTTTTCACATTTAAGTGCTTGAAGAAGAAAGAGGTTTAGTGATTATATATTATATACATCTTACATCGGATACCTATTATTACAGGTTATGATTAAGTCACAGTGAAAAACTAGTGATTTTTAACACTCATTGTGACTTCTAATTTCTTCTTTCGTATGCAAGAACAATATAAATACTCATAATGTCTAAACAAATCTCTTTAATTGTATTCAGTGATAGAATAGAAAACATAGAATATAAAATTTTTCCCTCCTTCTTTGTACTATCAACCATTAGGATACAGATAATTGGAAGGTGGCATTACATATACTGCTTCTATCTCTGTCCATGGCTGGTTTAGCTATTATTGGATGCTTTATGCTCATGGGAGCTTGGAGATAGGATTTAAGCCTGAGCATGTGATTCCAGGGTGGTTTCCTGAATATTGGTGAAGTGCAGAGAAAGGAAAGAGATCTTTGGTCTTTCAGATTTTGACATCAGAAACAAAAGAAACTAAGATAAGATCAACCCTTTACCAGAACCTTATGCAGAGTTTGGGAATGGAAAATGTCTACAATTATTCATTTTTAAACAGAAATCTGAACTAATTGTGACATCTAGAATTACACATCTGCCTTCTGTGTTTATTCTCATGCATGTAGCTGGAAATTATTTAATGTTTCTTTGTTTTATCTAGTTCATAATACTATTAGGACTTATGCCAATATTAGACAACATGATATAAGTATGTAGACAGATCAGTGAGATGACTATTTCCAAAGACTACCTGACTACTTCCTAAAAATTTACATCAATGATTACCTGGTGAAAGATTGAGTCAATTACTCAGTTAACTAATAAGAGAAAGTGATTTATGCTGTGTTTCATTACATATATAATTTATTCAATAGCAATTAATTATTATGGTCATTAAAAAGTAATACTGAGACTTGTAGTAGAAATATTATATTCATGAACTTTAAAAATATAGAACATATAAATGGATTGGAAGATATGGACAAAACTTATAGGAGTAATTAAAATTTTGTAGGTTCCTTTGATTGCATGAATTTAGAAACTTGATGCCCTTTGATTATTTCCTGTAATTTGCTTTAAAACAATTTGAAAATAAACAATTAACATGCACATATTAAATGCAGTTGACATAAATAAAAATGTGAGCAATTTCTTCCCTGAAATACAATATATATATGAAAATATTTGATATCTTTTATGGTACTGTTTTATTTTAAAAGTTATACATAGAAAAGAATCACTGAACTACTTTTTAAAGTAGTAATTACATTGAAATCAAAGTGTTCTATAGTCATTAAGATGATCATTCATGATTTTGACTGTAACACTACCTACATAAAAGTACTTTCGAAATATTTCTTATATTTATCTGCATATTTAGATTCAAAAGCTATGTAACTGATAAATAAAACAATTTAGTCAATAGGGTACTATAACAATTGAAAAAGAAATTGTGTCTTTTATAGGTCATAAAATTTTTAAATGATCTAGACTATTTATGCAGACATTATTAATAAGAATTTATTGATATATTAAAAAATAAAGTTATAAATTAGACTTTGGTTATGTGACTATGTCATGTCTTAGTACTTTTCTTTGTAGTTCCAAACAGTTCCTGACAACAGCACTTCACCTTATGACGTAGATGAAGTGACTTCTTAGATTTAACTTAGAGCTGTAAGAAGATTATTTGACTACTTTTTTCTGCTTTTTTCTTCTACAAGACAAACCAGAGATATTATTTTCTATTTAGTACATTAAGTTGCTTAACAAAATATTGCAGTGTCATGAATATATAGCTAAGCTAGTTCACATTAATTTATGTGTTGAAATCATACTTTCTTCAAAGGATCTGAGTTCTTACAAGAACACATGAGAACTAAAACAATATAGAAAATAAAATTTTAGTTTCTTATGTAATACTGAGACAAGAGTTAGGTAAGGAAAAGATTTGAAAAAGAGAGATATAATCTGGCTTGAACCCCACTTTCTGGGCTAAGCTAAGGTGTAAGATAACCAAGAAAAAGGCAGGAAGAAATTCTGCTTTCTAAGGCTAGATCTACCTCCTCAGTTAAGAGTTATCACAAAACTAGGATACCCACATATAATTGCAAGGGGAAAGGGTAACCAGGTAAATTAGCTTATACACATGAAGTCCCTGGACAGCACATTTTCAGTAACCCTGGGTGAACCCAAATCTTAATTATCATGGTACCAACTGTGCAGATTTCACCTCTCTCTTTTGGGTTTTCAATGCAAGAGAGTTCTTCTTAGAGCCATAAAAGGTTAAAAACTCCACTGCTCCACAAAGGGGCAGAAATAAGTTGCACACTGACAGGAGTTAGACCACAGATCAAACTCTCAATTCCAACCCAAATCCCAAGGCATAAAACTCTCAGCAACAAGTCCATTCGGAGTGGTGTATCTTATCTTTTCTATTTCAAATACATCAGTGATCCTGCAGCAAGTCTTGGGTTTTCTGTTCAATTCTGTTTTTAAAACATCAAGCACCTGGATATCATCCCAATCTGCTACTAATACTACATTTAAAAACATACAATGGTATTTAGCATTAGACAGCATTCTTCTTTGGTTCTAAAAAGAACATTTGTCCCAGGTATCCTTTAGTTTATGGTGTTATGGAAACAGATCAAATAGAAAAGAATTTTTCTGTATATCATGGATAGAACAGATATTTATACAGAGGTTACTATTTTTCTGAGATATGTATTTACACAGATTATTTAAGGTAAGATGTATATATTTATATGATTAAATTGTAAGCTAGAAATCATTTGAATATGAGTTGCCTTTATAACTCTAAATATTATTAGTTTGATTAATTAGTTATTGAAGTAAAGAATTGGACTCAAAAATGTCTTTGATCATCTCTCTGGTAACTTATCCTGTATAAGTATGTATGAGACGAGAAAGATAGAAGTGCTGCTGAGGAACTTCTAAAGAAAACAATGTCAACAATAATGTATGGATAACTATGAAACAACATATATTGCATTTTACTATGCAACAACATTTTACTATGAAACAACATATATTGCATTTTATTAGTTTCTTGAACAATTAAAACTAAATGATATAATGGTTAGAAGTTGTAATGCTAAAGTCATATCACCTGATTTTATACTTGAATTATATCACCTTTTAGTTTTGTTACATGGAACAAGTTCTAAACAAGTGTGGGCCTGCATTTCCTTGTCTGTAAAAGGGGAGTGTTAATAGTCCCATCAGTTGTGCACTTGCTGGGATTATACAGCCATCTATGGTTAAAGTACACAGAGTTCTGTGTAGCATTTATTAAGTGTTCAATACATATTAATTGTTTATTCATTTTTACTACTTTTAATAGGAATACAATAAGTAAAATATTCATTCTTTCATATAGCTTAATTCTTTTTTATTTTAAATAGAAAAAAACAATAAAAAACAAAGTCGCAGAATTTCAAAAACAAGATAATAAAAATTGACAATGGTTAATATATTCATTATTGTTATCTTCAAAGTAGTTGCTCAGATTACAAGACATAGACATGCAAAATTGATCAAATGATATAAAAACAAACCATTTCTTATGATGAAGAAGGAGAAATCAGCAATAAAATTTCTTATATATATCTTTTCACTCATCCCAATTGTTCTTTACATTTGAGTTGTTTCTTTTGCTTTCACAACATCTATTGTAGATTTTGAGTCTTATTTACTTTTTCAGTTTCTTATACTAGGGAGACAACATGAAGTTTATGTATGTGGATCTGGTTTATTTCATTGATGATTATGAACTCTAGTTGCATTCATTTACCTATAGAAGCCTTGAGCTTAACTTCTTTATACTTGAGTAGTACTCTATTATATAAAACATACCACATCTTTTAAATCCATTTCTTAGTTGACGGGCATTTGAGTTTTTCAAAAATTTAGCTATTACAAATTATGGTTCTATAAACATTGGTGCACATATATCACTGTGGTATGATGTTTTTAATTCATCTGGGAAAATAACCAGAAGGGGAATAGTTGGGTGGACTGAGGCCTTTAATACTAGTTTTTTTTTTTTTTTTTGAGGAATAGTCATACTGGTTTCCACAGTGCTTTCATCAGTCTACACTCCCATGAACAGTGAAGGGTTCCTATATCCCCACAGTCCTACCAGCATTTGTTATTGGTTAATTTCTTGATGACAGTCATTCTTTCTGGGGCAAGATGGAATCTCAGTGTTGTTTTAATTTGTATTTCTTGGAATGACCAATGATGTTGAACATTTTTTTCATATATTTATTTGCCATTTTTATTTCTTTATCTTAAAAATGTGTATTCATTTCTGATGATTATTTTTGGGTTGGGCCTTTGAATTAGGGGTCTGAGTTTGTTCAGTTCTTTATATGTTCTAGATAGAAGTTCTTTGTCTGAGGGGTAGTTGGAGAAAATCTTTTCCAACTCTGTAGGTTTTCTTTTTATTCTGTTGGTGATTTCCTTTGAGGTGCAGATCTTTTTAATATGATGAGATCCCAGTTGTTGATATTTTAAAATAGTTCCCATGCAGTTTGGTTTTTATTCATGAACTCTCTGTCTACCCCTATGTCTTCAAGATTTCTATGTATTTTCTCCTCCAGTAGATTTAGCATTTCTGCTTTAATATTTAGATTTTTGATCCATTTTGATTTTAGTTTATTGTATGGTGAAACACATGGATGTGGTTTTAGTCTTCAGCATGTGGAAAGCTAATTTTTTCAGCACCATTTATTAAAGAAACTATCTTTCTTCCAGTGAACCTGTTTAGCACCTTTGTCAAAGATAAGGTGACTGACTGCGTTTTTAGTTGTGCATGCATCTTCTCTTGTTTCATTGGTCTTCAAGTCTGTTTTTTGCCAGTATCATGCCAATTTTATCACAGTAGCTTTGTAATATTATTTAAAGTTAGAAATTGTGATGCTTCCTACCTTACATTTGTTGCCGAGGATTGTCTTTGATATTGCTGGTCTCTTCTGCTTCCAAATGAATCTTAGGAATGTTTTGTCTAGATTTGTGAGTTATGCTAAAGGTATTTTCTTTGGGATTGCATTAAATCTGTATAACAATTTTAGGAGAATGGTTATTTTTACAATGTTGGTTCTTCCTATCCATGAGCAAAGGATATCTGCCCATTTACTGATATCCTCTTTGATCTTTTTTTTTTTACAGTGCTGTAATTTTCAATGTATAGATATTTTATTTCTTTTGTTAGATTGATTCCTAAGTATTACATTTTTTTGGATGATGTTGTGGGGGGTGTAGTTTCCCTAATTTCTCTCTCAGTTGAGCTTATTGTTTGTAGACAGGGATGTTATTGATTTTTGAGTGTCCACTTTGTATCTGTCTACTGAATTTGTTTATTAATTCTAGAAGTATTTTCATGGAGTCTTTGGGGACTTCTATGTAGAGTGTCATGTCATCTGTGAATAATGTTGGTTTAACTTTTTCCTTTTCTGTTCTTATTCCTTTTATTTCTCTTGTCTAATTGCTCTGGCTAATGTTTCCAGAAATATATTGAATAGGAGTGGTGAGAGTGGACATCCTTGTCTTATTTCTGATTTTAGAGTGAAAACTTAAAGATTTTGACCATTTAGTGTGATATTGGCTGTTGGTTTGTCACAGATTTTTGTTTTGTTTTGTTTTTCCAGATTGAGCTAAAGACCATTCTGATTTTTCTCTAGGGTTTTTGTCACAAAGGGATGTTGGACTTTATAAAAAGCTTTTTCTGCATCTATTGAGATAAATACATGATTTTTGTCTTTCTCTCTGTTGATATGGTACATCACATTTATTGATTTGCCTATGTTGAACCATCCCTGCATTCTTGGGGTAAATTGCACTTGGTCATGGTATATATAATCTTCTTGATGATTTGCTGCATTCTGTTTGCTACTATTTTATACAGGACATCTGCATCTATGTTCATTAGGGAGATTATAATTCCATTTATTTGACTTTTTCTCTGGTTTTGGTATCAGAGTAACACTTGTTTCTAGGAATCAGTAGGGAGAATTGTTTCTCCTTCAATTTCATTAAGGAGTTTGAGGAGTATGGGTGTTAAATCTTCTCGAAATTTATTATAGAAATCAGCTCTGAATCCATCAGAACCTACTCTTTTCTTTGTTGGTAAGTTTTTAATTAATTTTCAATTTCATTTACTGATACTGGGTTATTCAAAAATGTTTTAATCTTCTTGATTCATCTTTGGTAATTTATACATTTCTAGAAATCCATCCATTTCTTCTATGTTTTCTACCTTATAGGAGTAAAGATTTTCACATTAGGTGTAATGATTTTCTAAATTATCACAGAATCTGTAGTAATTTCACTGTTTTCAATCTTTATTTTATGAATTTGGGTTTTTGTTCAGTTTTTTTTGTAAGATTGGATGGAGGTTTATACATTTTGGTTATTCTTTCAAAGAAGCAAATCTTTGGTCCATTAATTCTTTGCATTGTCTTCTTAGTTTCAATTGTGTTAATTTCTGCTCTGATCTTTATAATTTCCTCCCTTGTATGGATTTTGAATTTGACTTCCTCTTCTCTTTCTGAAAGTTTTAGCTGTAGCATTAGGTTATTTGTGGTTATTCTGTTTTCCTGATGTGGGAATCCAGCACTCTAAAATTTCCTCTTAGGAATGTTTTCATTGTAACCATAGGTTTCTGTAAGTTGCATTTACATCTTTGTTTGATTGTAGATATTGTTTAATTTCTTCTTTGATTTTGTTTGTGATCTATTGGTTGTTCAGGATGGTATTATTTAATTTCTATATGTTTATGGAGTTTTTTGATTTCTTTTACCATTAATTTCTAATTTTATTGCATTATGATAAGAAAATATGCATTGTATTTACTTATTCATGTCCAATGGATAGCATATGGCTTGTTTTAGAGAACAGCTGAGAAGAATGTGTATTCCTATGCTGTTGGGTGGAACACACTATAGTTGTCTACTAAGTCCATTTGTTCACAGATATGGTTCAGTTCTGATGTTTCTTTGTTGAGCTTTCATTTTGTTGACCTGTCTCTTTGTGACAATGGGTATTACATTCTGGGATACAATTGTGTTGCTGTTCATTTGGTTTATCATGTCTATTACTATTTCTTTTATATAGTTGGGTGCTCCTGTATTTGGTGTATATATATTTATGATTGTTAGTTATTCCTCTAGAATTTTTCCTCTAACAAGTATGTAGTGACCTTCTGTATCTCTTTTGATCATTCTTGGTTTGAACTTCACATTGTCTGTAAACAGAATAGCTGCCCCTGCTTCTTTGAGTGTTCCTGTTGCATGGAAGATTGTTACCCATCCTTTGACTTTCAGTCTGTGAATTTCTTTTCGAGTTAAATGTGTTTCTTGAACACAGCATATTGTTAGGCCTTTTTTCTTGATTAATTCTGCCAGTTTATTTCTTTTGACTGGTGAATTAAGGCATTTCCCATTGATGGTTATAACTGATACATATTGGCTTCTCTTTATCATGGTATTTTTGCTCTGTGAGTTCCCTATTTTTCCCCTTTGTTTAAGTGTTTGTCCTGGTTAATGGTTTTTTTTTTGTTGTTGTTCTTGGAATTGTGACCATTTTTTCTCCATTCAGAATAGCACCTTTCAGTACCATTTGTAGGGTTGGTTTGGTGGTCATAGATTTCTTCAACTGTCCTTTCTCATGAAAGTATCTTATTTCTCCATTAATATTGAAAGATAGGTTTTCAGTTTTCATCAATCTGGATTGGACTGTTTCCTTTCAGGACATGAAATACTTCACTCCTAGCTCTTCTTGACTTGAAGATTTGTGTTGAGAAGTCTGCCATGATTTTGATGGGTGTTTCTTTATAGGTGCTCTGTTTCTTTTTTATAACAGTATTAATATTCTGTTCTTGTACTGAATTTCTGGAATCTTGATTATTATATGTCTGGGTATAGAGTTATTTTGGTTATGACTAGTTGGAGTTCTATATGCCTCACTTATGTCATATCCTTTTCCCATTCTTTGGAGGTTTTCTGCTATTACTTCTCTAAATAGTCTTTTATGTAATTTGCATTTTCTGATTTTTTTCCTTGGCACCGATTATTCTTATATTATTTTTCTTTGTGTCATCTTGTAGCTGTTGAATTGTTGTTTCATGGTCCCTTGTTATTTTATTTTGTTTTTGGTACCATGGATCAAACTCACAACCTTGCGTTTGCTAAGCAGGCACGTCACTGAGCTAAACCCCAGCCCTCTCCCTTGTTATTTTTAAGAGTTCTTTCCTTTGTGACTGCTAGCCAGGATCCTGTCTTCAAGGTGTGAAAGTATCTTCAGTTTAGTTCAAGTGCTTTGCCAATTTCAATGGAATTTTTTATTTCCTGGGCATCTTTCACAATCCATTTCATGCATTCTACTTCTTTCCTGTTTTGGTCACCCATGATTTCCATCCTCTTCTAATAATCTATTTTCTTATCTCTGCTTTAGATATGCTAAGAATTTTCTTTAAAAATACTGACATTCCTCTTTTTATTGGAGAGATTATTTATGATCTGATTTCCTCTATGGCTTCATGGATTTGATTATATATTTGGTTGCTATCATTTCAGAAATTTCAGATGTATGTCTTCCATTGTCTTCTATGTTGATGTCCTGAACTTATTCCGAGTGGGCTGGGGGTCTGAGATTGCTTTTTGCTTCTCATATGGCTTAATTCTTAATAGCATCCATTAGAGTTTGGAATATATTCATTTGTCAATGTGTTGTATTAAGAAAATGTGAAAATTTCAGGATAATAGTATATAAAAAAGTTATTTATATCATATATCTGGAACATAATAAAATGTTGTTTTTCCAATTTCTTTGAGATTTCAAACCTATATCTTAAACTTTTTTTCTTGTATTTACTTTTCTTCTTGCTGCTGACATATAATACGTGAAACCAACAACTGAAAGGGGAAAGGTTCATTTTGGGTCTTGGTTTATAGAGATTTCAGTCCATATCATCTAGTTGTTAGGTAAAATAGCCTAGGAGAGGAGGACAGTTGAGGATAGCTGTTCACGGAACGGAGGACAGGAAGCAGAAGCAAAGGGAGGAGCTGAGGAAAGAGATATATGCTTCTAGGCTATGAACCCAGCTAGAGGCCTCTTCTGACCAATCCACTTCCTAAGATCAAATTTAGCTCTAACATCTACATGATGCAATCACCTTTCAAAAGCCACTCATTTGAGAGCATGTGGATTTCAGGGGAAACTAAATACATACCATCACATTACAAGAGCAGTCTGTCTTTGAAATTTAAAACTTTGTTTTTAGTTTATGCAAGTTATTTTATTCTTCTTTTTGGATTCAGGGGAAAAATAAGCAACAATGTTCTCTTTTACAAAGACGATTTCTTTAGGACATATTCCTAGCAGCAGAATTACTAGATAAGAATATTAAAATAGAGGCTATGTTGTTACATCCAAAAAAAAAAACCCTCCAAAATGCAGTGACTTTATATGACACAAGTTTTTCTCTCATGAAACTGTTAACTAGTAAGAAGGGTCCTCCCCACAAAATCTTCCAGAGATATAGATTTCTCTCATGTAGTCACTAATGAGACACTGCCCCTATGTGAGCAAAACTATGTCACTACCAAAGTACAATTTCTAGCCTGAAGACAGAAACTGTCCAGGATGAGAAACTTGAGTTTTAAATTGGAACTGACTTGGAAATTTCACACATGAATTTTACCATCATTTTCTTGAGAAGAATACAGTCAAATGGCCAAGTTGGTTGAAAGGAAGCTGGGACATATGGCCTGCAGGTGTGAAGCCTTGTATATTACTTTAGCTCATTTACCAGAAGAACTCAGTCTTAAAATGTGGGGCTATCTCTTTTACAGAGATCATATTCTTAAGTTGGTTTCAAAATTCACTACAAAATTTTCTTTAACTTTCTTCAAAGTACTTGTAACAGGGTTATTCTATAATATAAACATAAACACTTTCAACTGCCTGAAATCATTAGTAAGGTCTACATTAACATGCTTGAAAAATGAATTGGTATACTCAACAGGAAACTACCTTAAAACACAGAAGTAGATCATGCATATATTAAAAATTGTACAATGACCACAAACCTTGGTCATGCTGCAGGATTTAGTGAACATCATTTACTTTGAGGTTAATGAGATAATTTATCTTGCAGCTTGGTTTTGTATCATTCTGTAATGCATACTACTTTGCTCTGAACATTACCTCCTCAGATGTTTGTTATATTTTTGCCACTATAAAGAAAAAAATGTTTAGAAATACAAGATAAATAGGTGGAAACCAAACTATGTAAAATGTAATAATTTTAGAAGATATCAAAATACATTATTAATTCATATTAATAAACCAGCAAAAAAAATTTCAGTCTGCATTCCTTTTATTCCACTTGTAGGCAAAGAAAACCTGTGCTCTTCATTTCTGACATACTGGATTCTTTCCAACCTATCTTGTGCTTGTATTCATTTTTAAAAATTTTGCTTCAGGACAGCCTTATTGAACTATGCAAGTTCTGATGGAAAAAAACAATACATGCAGAATGTCAAATATGATTTTTCTCTTTATACTGAGGTGGTCACTTTGCAGCTTTTCACTGGAATCTGTTCTACAACAGGAGTTCTGTGCTGGATGCAGTTAATGAGAAATTGTTAAGAAGGAGAATGTTCCAAATCTTTAGGACCTTACATTTTTGTTGGTGAATATAAAGTACGATCTAAGAAGCAAACATGGTACCAAGTACTGTAAGTCATAAATCAAAATTTGGCTCATTCCTTCTTTTTAGTCCTATATTTAATTAGAGCCTTTTATATTCTAACTTTCCATTTACACAATGATCAGGTCATAAAAAATTCCAAAACCATGTTACCTGTCTCACCGACTAGTCTTATCTTTTCCCAATAATCTCTTACAGAAAGAGATCCTTTCCACTTGCCTATTTATTTTGGAACACATCTAAGAATATTTAATGGTAAATAAATTTTTACATATAGGTAAAACAAAACACACTTTAGGTGATGACTCAGTCTATATGTTCATAACACATTTCTGTACTAGTCAATATAACTTACTCTCAACTGCCTACTTCATCTATATTCTCGGTGACATATTTACTTTGTGACCCACATAAAAGGCTGATATAATCAGGTTTTAAATCTGATGATGTTATTTCTGCTTTAATTTAAACATTTTTCAATATTCTCTCAACATTCTTCAACAACATCTAAAATCCTCTTAGATGGTTCTAGAAGTTCTTCTTATTATGGATGTATCTTACTGTCTGTATTTATCTCTATTTATTACTCTTCTAATGTGCTAAAGGATACCATTTAAAATCACTTATAGTTATCCAATTTTTAAAAATCTTATCTTGTCTTTGAACCGGGATCTACTGTTCCTTTCCTGGGAATACTCACTATTTTTACTTTGCTTATAAATTCCATCTTTTCTTCCATGACTCCAGTTTAAGCACTGAAATATCTCTCAGAAATGCTCTTGTTACAATAGTAATAATACTGTCCTTTTATTGCAAACTTATCTGTTTCATTGTCTATGGAAAGTAAAATTCTTGACTATGGGGCCTGTATTATTTTTCAATTTTATGCTAAAGTGCTTAGAACAATATCTCATGCCTGGAAAATACCTAATAATTACTTGTTGAAAAGAATTTTATAGACAAGTAATTTAGGTATAGGTTAAATGCATTGTACCCATAAAGAATAAAAGTCAATGTTTGTTAAGCATTTATTGTACACAAGGCATTATGCACAACCCATACCAATATGAACCATAAATTCCTTTCATTCAAGAATTTTGTTAAGTTTATTAGGTTCTTTTCTTTCCACCTTATGTGAACTGCCACATTTATTGAAGACTTCTTGGGAAACACTTATGAGAATCCCAAATTTTAACCCATATTTCTCATACTAATATGTGGTAGAGTTAATTGAAGATTGGAATCTTCTTTTGAAATAAAAGTTTTATGCATCTGTTAGAAAAAAATGGATGGGCCCTCCATGAGGATTCACAGTGTGGAGGGGGATATAGGAAGTCTTGTTTGAGACAAAAATAACTGAGCAGCTTTGCTGGAGGAAGGTTATCTGAATGGTAGATACAAAATGTAATGTTTGTAGACTGTAAGTGGGGTCCATGTTATGGAATGGACTTTAGAGAAATGATGACTTTGAATAAGTGACCGTTGATCAAATAGGAAAAAATTTATCCTCATAGATTGGCACATAATAGCAATATAATACATGGTTTTCATGTGAGACCCATAATAAGAATTTTTAAAATATCTAATTTATGGAAATATAAAATGAAAAGGTTTAAATTATAGTGAAAAATTGAAAACACATTAAAACATCAACAATCTCAAATAATGACAGAACATTTCAGAGCCTAATAATTTTAGTCCTTAAAATTTGAATGTTCATGCTGTGATAAATAACTTTGGCCTTTAATTGTTTTGTGTAAAAATGTCAAAAGCTATCACAATGTAGAACTTTGTGAGACTTACATTTTGAACATGCATAGAGAATTTCAAATTATATTCACAAATGTTGTTGTCCTTATATGTCTGAAATTATTTTAAGAGGGTACTAACCTCTTAATTGACATTTTTTACTGCAGATAGAATAAATAGACATGGACCTTTGCTGAAGCAGAGGAGATTAGGGAAGCATACATGAAAACTTCCACACATTATTGTAGATTACTAATCACATTTATTTAGAAGTTCAAAGAGGAAGTTTTTGGAAGTCATACAGGTATCTCGATGTACAATTGAAAATGATTTTAATATTCTTAGAACTTTAAAAGAGAGAATTGCATGTTTAACCATATTTTCTAGGTAGTATTACTTAAAACTTATTTTATTTTTTGAAAATTGAAAAAAGTTTGCTCCAAGAAAACTGAAGCTTTTTTAGCTGGGATTGTAAACAATAGATGATTCATTAAAGATTCAACCGTGAGCTGTACATGGGGAATTTTTTAAAGAAATTAACAGTCACTGAAGTAAATAGTGGCAATTTCTTTAAAAGAATACTGCTTAGAATGAGGATTATTGTAGATCTCTGGAAATTTTTACTTTGGAACATGCATTTTAATTTAGTCCACTGAGAATCTTATTGAGATAGGAAGGTAGATCAAAGAGAATAGAGGAGGAAAAAAAATAAGACAGAGAATGACTAAACAGAAAGAAAAAGAGGAATAAGAAATAAGGGTAAGAGTAATAAAGACAAAATAAATTTGAAGATACAGACAATTGGAAGGCATATAGAATATACATGATTCACTGGTCACTCCAGGGCTGCACACCATGATGAGCAAATCTAAAATCTCAGGTTTATCTGAGAAACCTACATTCAGATTGGTGGTGCTGGAAGTGTAGCATCAGCACAGTTTGATACTTGGTTAAGCAAGCAAATTCTTAAGGGTGCCACAGAGCTCCTGGATGTGGCATGCACCAATCTGTGCTTTCTCAAGCCCTCTGGAAAGATCAGTTTCTGTATCACTTTCATTTCTTGCTCACAACATGGTGGAGAGTATTCACCAGGTCACTTTCCATGTGTGGATTTGGCCTTGGACCTGAATTATCCTTCAGTTTTACCTGCTTCCACAAATGCACAGTGGTTCCTAGTCAGTCATACTTAGACTTATTGAGCTTTCCAAGAGGAACTTCCTCATCTGTTCTGAAAGGAATTTCTTTGTTCATTCTCTTACTTGGCCAAATCTGAAAGTAAGTGACGGAGTGAGTACTCAGCCCTTTTCACGGCCATCTCACTTCTTCTTCTTTTTTTTTTTCTGTCTTTTTGAGACAGGGTATCACTATGCAGTTCAGGCTGGCCTTGAGCTCACTTTGTAGCCCAGGCTGGTCTCAAAATCACAACGATTCTCCTGCCTCAGCCTCCCAAGTGCTGGGACCACAGGCGTGAGCCATCATGCTGGGCCTGGCCATCTCACTTCTGGTTCATGCTTTTGAGGGACCTGAATGATGATAAACACAAACAGTTTTCTTTTTATTCAGCCAGGCTTATGGCTTCTTGGACCATAACATTTCATAAACTGTTCTTTAGATAGTCTGATTAGATCTTCGATTTATAGGCATGTCAGCTTTTCTGTGTTAGAGTTACAGTAAACACACCAAATTTCTTTCCCATGAATAATGCTTGAGACTTTTTAAAAGGTGTTTCTGCAAGTTTACCAATAAACTTATACTCTCAAGCTAGCAGTGGCTGCCTAAAGGCCATCTAATATGTCTAGGTAGAAAAGTATTAGTATGAATTTTGTTACTAAACTGAGATTTAATGTGAATTTGTTGCTTAGAAAACTTTCTTAGTTATACTGCTTAAGGTTTAAAAGAAGTTGGTTTTCCAACCTTTCAATTTTTTTATGTGCATATCACTCACTGTCTGCCTGAGGTTCTTACTTCTGCCATATGTGCAGGATGCATGTTAAACATTCCAAGACTATTCTTCATATTCGCAGAGTCCATATAACATATCACTCAAAAGTAGTATCTTGTTTTCTAACCTCTTCTCCTAGAGCTATAAGTACATGGTTTCCCAAGTGTGCTAATGCAGGTGACATAATTCCCAAATGTCTTTTTTGAGGACTACTATGACTCTGTCATGTATAGTATACCTGCTTCCCATGACTTTTTTGATGTATGTATGTATGTACTTTTGCTGTCTCAGTCCCAGCTTTGGTTTCCAAAGCATCCTACTTTCAGGTACCCATATCTACATACATTAAAATAGTCCATGCTCTTGTAAAAACAATTTCAATTTTTGGTAGCTATGCAGAAACTACTTTTGTTTACAAGACGATTTAATGTCAATATTCACAAAGTTTTTAGGGAGAAGGGTACCTTTAAGCTGAGGCTGTAACTACCCTGTCATCCACATCCTCTTAGTCTTCTTCATTCCACCAGGGACTGGGGAAAGACCATGAAACAGTTAATTTTGTATACAGTTGAGATGTCTCCCAAAACTGAAAGCTCCTTTTGAGAATAAAGGGAGGAACTTAAGGCAATGCTCATCGAAAATAATAATAAGAAGAAAAGCTCTTGGTAGATTACTAAGAGAGGAAAGAAGTCCAACATGCCTTGTTTTCTAGGTCTTATATACAGGTAGAGTGCAGGGACATGTTTCAAAGGAAATGAGTTCAAAGGAATTAAAAGAGAAACTGGATGTCTTGCATTTCCAATGCTTTCTCAAGGTCCAGTTGAAGTCAAGGTCCAAGTAGAGACAAGCAACTTGTCAAATCAATTTAGTAGCTTAGCCTTAACCCCTTCTTCCTGGTAGGAAAAGTCTTCATCTCCCTTTTTATTGTAACTTTTATCCTCATCGTGTGTTTACCTCTGCATTTCTAAATTTGGCTTAGCTGCTTGAATTAGCACTGTAACCCCAGAGTGCTATTTTATAGTATCTGACCTTATCCTTACACTCTTCTGGCACCTTACTCTTCATAACTAAACTAAGCTTCTACAAAAAAGGATAAAATTACATCAAGGTTTCTATGGAACCAAACCTGGAAGAATGTTTTTTTCATCTTTATTCACTTTCTTTTGGTCCCATCTCAGTCATATGGCTGCACTGTACTTGAAAGAAGGTTCAGATGTGTAGTTAAATTCCATGCCCAGCAATAAAAGAGAGTTTTGCATTTTTCACACTCAATCACTCAGGCTCTGCCTCATGAAAGAGAGAAGTGATATGCAATAGTGTATGTGGAGTGTAGAACAGTTAAGAGGAAGAGGAGGAAGAGCAGGAGGAGAGAAAGTAGCACTTAGTGTTTACAGTCATGGACTAAGATGTGTTGCACAGCACCCTTATGACTGAGTCCTCAGGAATCTGTGTAAATTATCCAAATGCACACAGCCAATCATATGGTTGTTTTATAATAACATTCAGATGTTTGGAGAGTAAGCCCATGATCTCACAGAACAGCAACTATACACACATACAAATACACCCATCAACACCCAATAGCGTGTTTTATACTCTGGAAAGCTGAATGATATTTGACACTATATTCTGAATCTCATTATTCAATCTGAAGTGGTTTTTTTTTATGAGATCTATGGCCCAGTATAACTTGTTTACTAGTTGTTAATAATTCAACTTATCAAGAGATAAGCTTTTTAAATTTTATTTGAATGCAAATTGTGGCAGTAGGTCACATATAGCTTAATTACATATTTTCTTAAATATGTAAAATTAAAAATATTTTCAAAATGGAGAGTTACTCTTTAAGTTTACTTGCCTAAATCTGATTATATTATGCATCTAATAAGATGCAGAACATTTAAATTATAATCATTAGTTTCCACAAGCAAATATTTACAAACAACAAAGTCCTTACATAGCCTATAGCATTTTTCCATACTTGACAAGAAAAGCATCAGCCTTATGGTTTTTGTTAAAAATATAAAGATAGATGAATAAATACATGTTATTGGTTAGCATAATTACACTATTCAAACAACAATTTTTTTCTAGTGAAAGCTTCATCAGGAATTGATGGAGATCTAACTGTGAAGCAAAATTTTGGTCAGAAGTGCTCCTTAACCACCATGCAAGCAAGGTGTTTATATGGATTGTACATATTAATTGTCCTAACTAAAATTTAAAACTACCTAATAGGCTATTTATTTTGCTGTGTAAACAAAAACACATTTTGATATTCCCTGTTTAAATATTAACTACTTCATAATCAAATGTGGAATGACAAAATAACATTCTTCTGATAGAATTATACTATGTAGAAACCTTTGTGAAAAAACAACAAGAAAAGGTTTAATCAGAGAAGGTAAACTCCAGTGATTAGTAACATGTCTGTATTCAAGTATTATGTCTGTAATCAAGTATGGCCACTGCAAAATCCCAGGTACAATGTGTCTGCTTCAACAAGGATAAGTCTGGTGGAAGCTTTTTCTTCAACAGATGAAATTTTGCTGATAAAACAATATGGTAGAAAGTTTTTGAAGCTCCTTTTTTATACTTCTTTCAAAATTACAAGAAATTTAATCTATCGATCTATGTATCTAGTTATCATCTCCACCACTTAGACCTCAAGAAATTCTGCAACAGAAATACCTGTGCTAAAAGCTTTTCATGCCCAAGACCTCTGCCTTAGTTCTGCTGTTTCAATGTGATCAAATAAAATGTGCTTTTGATAGATGTTAATTTGTAGAGTCTCCAAAGATATGTATAAATATTATGTTAATTTCTGGGAGACTGAAAGATGGTAAAAGAGGAGCCATGCATAGTGGTGCGGACCTGTAATACCATCAGCTGGAAGGTTAATGCAGGATAATTCTGTTCTGTTGAGGCCAGCCTGGGTTATATATTTAGTTCAAGGCCATGGTGACACCTTGTCTCAAAAAAAGTTATTATTTTTTTTTTTACTTCAGGCAGGTAAACAAGATTGGAAACTAAATTTGTTTATAGTCATAGACATATATACCCTATTATTCAACAACCTAGAATGATCAATTAAACTGTCATTTGTGATTAAAATATTAAAAAATAGTTTCATCATAGGACTGAATAAGCTCTAAGGTGAAAAGTTGAAAATGTTTTAAAGTGTTTCAATGATATAGTCCAACTATGAATGGAATGAGAGCTTAAAGATGTCAATTATAGTCATTTCTCAGAAACTATTACCCAATTAAGCTATTTATAGATCCTATGCATATTTTTCTTCAATAGTCATACTTTTTTCATTAGCTAAAAAGGAGAGACAAATGAAAATTTACTATATGATTCAACAACCACATTCCTATAAAAGAAGTAAATTCAGTACATGTAAGAAATATCTGTACTCCCAGGATTACTGCAGTAATATAATAGACAAGAAATGGAAACAAACTATATGTCCATTACCTGATGAAGAGATACAGAAAGGGTGGTAGATATACAGTGTGGAACATGATTCAACCATCAAAAGGAAAGAAATCAAAATTGTTCACAAGGTTTATGGTCTGTGGATCATTAAAATAAGTGACATAATCAGAAACAGAAAGACAGATACCACATGATCTGATACCTTGAATCTAAAATGTTGATCTCATAGAAGTTAAAGGTAAAACAGTGATAGCCAGAGACTGAAGAAAATGTATGAGTTGAGAGTGGAAGTGGGGAAAAGTCAATCAATGGACATAAAGATACAATTAGACAAGACCACAAAGATCTGGTGTTCTATTGCACAGTAGAGTGACTATAGAAAACAATGAAGTACTATGTACTCAAGAAATTAGAGAAAATAATTTTGAGTAATTTTACAATAAGGAAATAATAAAAGTTTAAGGATATTTAAATATGCTTACTTTTATTTAATTATTATATAATGTATATATGTATTGTGATATTACCTGTAACCCCATTAGTATAAATGTTCTTATAAGCCAATTTTTAAAAGATGTTTTACTACAATGACACATACATATGTTTACAGGAACACACTTCATGTTAACTAAATTTTGGAAGCAGCCTGCATGTGCATCAAAAGATAAAATGTGGTATCAGTATACAATGAAATACTACTCAGCTACAAATAAAGACAAATTTGAGACATTTATTAGGAAAAGTAATACAGCTAAAAAACTAGTGTTGAGTGAAATAAACCAGTTATGCAAACTGAAATACCATAAGGTATCTCTCAGTTGAATAAAACAAAGTACAAATAGAAAAAGTAACAAAGGATGAATAAAAGAAAGCATGGAGACAAAGGGACAGATCTCTTGAAAATGGAAGGGGTCCATGAAAGTATGGACAAGAAGATGGAGAAGGGGAAGGAGAAATATGTAGAATAAAGACATGCCATGTACAGGGTCCTAAGAACCTCAATGAATGCAAACAATATATGTCATATACACGAGTTAGGTATAATAATAACAAGAATAAAAGTGAGGGAAGGAGATTTAGAGGCAAAAGGAGAAAGGTGGGTGGGAAGGGGAAGGAGACTAAAGAAAGCAGGAAATTGTATTATGTACATGTCCGTACTCCACGAGATGAATATAAGCATCATGTACTGCAAACATGTATGAATAAAAGAGAAAACAAGAACCTAAAGTATGTAAAGAAAAATAAATAAATTTTAGTCAAAGGTAGTGTTACATGCCTGTAATTCCAGCCCTTGGGAGTCTGAGTCAGAAGCATCACTGGAAGTTCAAGTCCATCCTTTGCAATATAGTGAATTCAAGGTCAGCCTGTGCTATATAGTGAGACCCTGTTTCAAAAAAACAAAAACAAAAACAACTAAAAACAAAACAAAAAAGGAAGCAAATACTTTCTAAAATAATTTAAGAAAATAAACAGATCTATAACTTATTGCATTTAATGATGCTACTTGAAGTGAATATCCATTTTAATGACAATAAAATTCAAAGGAATGATATTAAGTACACAACATTTGAGCCCTGTCTTTTCTTTATGTATACTATTTGGTAGTCTTCTATAATACTTATGCCAATGTAATAGAAACTAATTGTTTTTTAAAATAGAGGTAAAGTTTAAAATAGTGGTAAAAAAACTAATTGTTTTTTAAAATTCTACCTTCTCCATCTCAATTATTTTCAACCAATGATATACAGAGTGACCTTCCCATGCATTTTAAAGAGATTGAAATGCATAACTATACAATTGCAGTAATCCTAAAAAAGATTGAAATAAAAAAATGGTTTGTGCTTTTACTAAATCAATTTTTAAATTTAGTTTGGTAAGAAATCTGAAATTGTAGCATTTCAATTAATAATTTTTTCATGTTGTAGAAATTTTTTTACTAAAATTACTATATTTAGTGGCTTAAATTTGCCATTATATCTTTCTAAGCAATCAACCATGTATATAATGAGCATAGAACAAAAGAGAGATGTGAAGTCACAAATTGTTCAGGTTCATTTCCCATTTTTTTCTATAGTAGTGTTGTTTATTTGGAAGAGACCTGAGCACACCATTAATCCTTGGATAGTATGGCATAAAATGAGACATATCAATCTGGGCTTGAGTTCAAATCCCATTCCCTCATTTACTATCTGAAAATAATATTGGGCAATTTTCTTAACACTTGGTCACTTTCCCAATTGTAAAACAATGACATAAAATTATCACTCTTACTTTTTTCAGCAAAGTTAAATTTCTAGTACACAAAAATTGTGCTTAAATTTCCTAATTCATAAAATGAAAGTAATTATCATAATGTCTTTTTATAATACTATTATGCAATTAAAATTTTAACACAGAAGATTCAACATGACTGAATATAGGAGGGACTAAGTTGGAGCTACGTTAGAGAAAAATCAACTAAAAGACAGATAATAGGAGAAAAGGTAGTGACATACATCCTGATGTCCAAATCAATCTAAAATAAGAGACTTGTAGATCAAACAAAGCAAAGGCATAGGACTTTATAAAACAGTGACTTAGCTCACAGAGCTGTAAGTGGCATGCCACCTTAATGCTGAGCAAGATTCACCATATTTTGAAATCTTTATGAAATGGAAGGACTGCAAAACTGTGGCTAGCTCAAGCCAAATAAGACAGATTTGGAATAAAAACCCCTTGCCTTTTGTGCTTTCCTCTCCACAGAGGATGTGGCAGCATGGCAGCAAATTTTGCCAGCACTACTCCCTCTCCACTGAGTTGTCAGACTTTCTTTTTTGTCATGTACCCTAAGTAACAGGAACCTCTAATGACAACATATGGGACCACAGCACAGTCAATGCATAATCCTTCCTGCTATGTTATCAGTGAGAAGTATGCAGACATGTGGGATTTAAATGGTCATGACAGTCACACCATGGGAGAGGAGATGAAGGCAGAAGCAAAGGGTCATTAAGTTCAAAGACCACAGCAGTTTATGGGCACATGACACTGCTAATGATAGCAAAAATAGTGACTGGAACAGCACAGTCTCTCATGCCCTGTGACCAGTGAGGCTGGCATTCTTCTGTGGCAGAAGAGATTGAAGTGAGAACAGCTATCTCTGCAGCAATGGTAGGAGCAGAGAGACAACTTACAGGACTCCACCAATCCCAATGATGCAATAAGTGGCATGAGAACACAGAGATATGCCAGTGGAAGTGGAAGAGAGAAGGCTGGTCTGACTAGAGAGTGCCAAACCTGTACAATGGGAGTAGTCTCATGGTGTGTCTGTCTGAGGGCACCACAACAACTAAGAGAGAGACATTGTCTTGATTATTTTTCTCTCATAGCTGAGACAAAATACCTGACCTTCAAAATTAGGGAAGGAAAGATTTATTTGGCTCCAAAGCTGAGTGTTGTGGCAAAGGGGCAATCACTCATGGCAGCTGTGACAGATACCAAAAGCCACAAGAGCAAAAGGGCAATAGGGCAAACAGGAGGAGCACACTTCTTTCATTCCCTTATACTGTATGCAGTTTACCCATCCCAGGGTGAGTGCAGCACTCACACAACCAATCCCAGCACTAGACGATGAACCAATCATAAACTAGATTCAGCTGCTTTTGAAAAGCCAGCCACTGTCCATGATTGCATGAGGCTTTGGGGGGACATCCAGACACAAACCATAAAATTCTTCCCCTGACCCCTTTATACAAAAGATATTTAGCACATCTTTTATACAAAGGATATTTAGTCCATCTGCAAGAGTTGCCAAAATCTGCCCATATCCTTCGAAGGGCCTACTCACTCCTTGCTCTCCATTCAGATCCCCAGCCACTCTTTGATCTTCTTCTGCTGGGTTCCTTTGTGGAACCCCAACATCTGGTGCCTGACAGGGCACTCAACAGCGGAGACTTCTGCTGTGGAGGGTGAATTGCCTTAGCTGTGTTCCTGGGGTGGGACAGGGCCCACAATGAATCAATTTCATTTTCTTTGGGAAATCCCTGGCTGAAGCAGGAGACCAGGTTGGTGCCAAGAGGGGAGTTAGACCTGCATGGTAGTGAGGGAAGTTCCAGATCATGTGGCAGCAGGGGAAGTTCCAGTTTGCTGGTGCTGGCAAGGGAGAGTTTGGGACATTGCTCCTGGTGCTTGGGTGCCCACCTAGCCCCATAGGACACTTGACTAGCCTGGAGAGGTTTCATGGGCTTGAGTGGACCAAGCCCAGGGACCTATATTCAACCAGGGGACCAAGTAGGTATCAAGAGAGGAGGTAGGCCCCCATGTCTGTGAGCGGAGTTCCAGCTCACTGGCGTTGGCTCAGGGGAGTTTGGAACATCACTCCTGGTACTTGGGTGCCCACCCAGCCCCCTAGCACACTGGATTGGAGAAGATTAACAGGCTTCAGTGGATCACGCCCAGTGAACTTTATTCAACCAGGGGGCCAGGCCAGTGCCAAGAGGGGAGTTTCAGCTCCTTTGTTCTGGCCTGGGAGAGTTTGGGACATCACTCCTAGTGCTTGAGTGCCCACCAGCCCCCTAGGACACTGCACAAGCCTTGAAAGTCTTTCCAGGATTGAGTGAACCAGGCCCAGTGACCTTCATTCAGCCAGGGGAGCCAAGACCCATGAGTCCCCAGAACTGAGAGCACAGGATGTGATTTACAACATGCTCAGGAGGTTATTTACAACATGCTCAACAAAGTTTTGTAACATCACTCAAAACATGGAAATATAGGAAAATGACAAAAAAAAAAAGAACAAAATGCAATCTCAAACTTCCAGCCCATCCCAAGAAAGCCTGGGAGCCACATACATAGAACAAAATACTAGATATACACATGAAATTATATCAACTGCAATAAAGAAGCAAATATGGAAAGCTATGAAGGAACTCAAATTAGAAATAATTTACCAGGCAAAAGAAGAAGTGATAAAAGAAGTGAAAGAAATAGTGAATGCATCTAAAGAAAACACAGCTAAAAAATTAGAGGAACAAAGCAAATGGATAGAATCCCTGAATGAACAGTGTAAGAAACAAACAGAATACATGAAGCAAGTTCAAAGAGATATACAGGAAATCAAAAATTGTATTGTAAGTTGCCAAAACCACCTAAATGAAAGTGAAGATAGAATTTCAGACCTTGAAGATAAGATTGCAGATTGTGAACAGGAAAGGAAAGATCTTTTGAAAATAACAAGGAATCAGGAAATAATAATTCAACAGTTGCAAGATGATGTAAAGAAAAACAACATAAGATTAATAGGGATAAATGGAAAACAAGGGGACAACACAAATGATATCAAGAGACTATTTACAGAAGTAATAGCTGAAAATTTCTTCAACATGAGAATGGAAACTGACATTCAGATTAGTGAAGCATATAGAACTCCAAACCGCCATAACCAAAATAAAACTCTACCCAGACATATAATAATCACCATCCCAGACATCCAACATAAGAATAGAATATTAAAAGCTGTTAGCGAGAAAAGACAGATCACCTATAAAGGAAAACCTATCAGAATCACAGCAGACTTCTTAACACAAACAATGAAATAAAGAAGAGCATGTAGTGAAATATTTCTGATCCAAAAGGAAAAGAACTTCCAACCCAGACTGCTGTACCCTGAAAAACTGCCTTTCAAAATGGATGGAGAAATAAGATACTTTCATGACAAAGAACACCGGAAGAACTTCATGATCACCAAACCAACCCTGCAAAGAATACACAAAGACTTTCTAGATACACATAGGAAAAAACCACAAGCAAGACAGACAATTAAACAGAAAGGAAAGATAAAGATACAACAGCAGAAAGATAATATGTCAACAGTAAACCAATATATAACAGTTATAACCATCAATGTAAATGGCCTCAATTCACCAATTAAAAGAAACAGACTGGCAGAATGGATCTATAAGCAATGTCCAATCATAAGTTGTCTACAAGAAACCCACCTAACCCAAAAGGAAATTCATAACTGAAAGTCCAAGGATGGAAAACAATACTTCAGCAACAGGAACTCAGAAAAAAGCAGGAGTAGCTATTCTGTTTGCAGACCATGTGAACTTCAAAACAAGAATGGTCCAAAGAGATAAAGAAGATCACTACATAACTACGTAGGGGAAAACTTCAAGAGAAAGAGATAATAATCTTAAATATATATGCACCAAATTCCAGAGCACCCAGCTATACAAAGCAAGTATCAACAGAAATGAAAAATCAAATGAGCAATAACACAATTATAACAGGAGACCTTACCTGCCATTGACATAAAGGGACAGCTCAACTAGACAGAAAATCAGAAAAAAATAACAGAATTGAATCACAACTGTGAACAAATGGACTTAGTAGATGTATACAGTGTTCCACTCAACAACATCAGAATATAAATTCTTCTCAGGAGTACATGGCATGTTCTCTAAAATAGACCATATACTAGCCCACAGAACTTATTTAAGTAAATGCAAAAGAATTGAAATTATCCCATGCATAATATCGGATCATAGCACCATGAAACTAGAAATTGATGTTAAAAGAAACTGCAAAATCCCCACAAACACATGGAAATTGAATAATACACTCTTGAGAAATCAATGGGTCATAGAGGAAATTAAAGAAGAAATTAAACAAGATCTTCAAGCAAACAAAAATACAAATACAACTTACTGGAACCTGTGGGATGCATGAAAGTGGCCCTCAGAGGAAAATTTATTGCACTGAGCTCCCACATTAGGAAAACAGAACAAACACAAATAAACAATCTGATACTACACATCAAACATCTAGGAAAAGAAGAGCAAGCCAAGCCAAAGCCAAAAGAAGGGAGGAAATTGTAAGGATCAGAGCAGAAATTTATGCAATAGAGACTAACAAAACAATACAAAGAATCAATGAATCAAAGAGTTGGTTCTTTGAAAGAATAAATAAAATGTATAATCCCCTACCCAACCTAATTAAAAAGAGAAAAGAAAAGACTCAAATTCATGCAATATGGAATGAAAAAGGTGAAATCACTACCGACTCTGGAAATACAGAAGATCATCAACACCTATTTCATAAACCTCTACTCTCACAGTTTTGATAACACAGAAGAAATTGACAGATTCCTAGAAACATGTTAACCACCAAAGCTGGATCAAGAAGATGTAAAAACTGCTGAATTACCCAATTTCTATAATGAAATTAAAAATGTAATTAAGTCATTACCAGGCTCAGATGGATTCACTGCGGAATTCTACAAGAAAACAAAGAAGACTTAATGCCAACACTCCTCAAACTGTTCAATGAAATTGAAAGGAAAGCAATTCTCCCTAAGTCATTCCTGGTATCAAATATTACTCTAGTACCAAAACCTGAGAAAGGCCCAACTAAAAATAGAAATACAGGCCAATCTCCCTAATGGACATAGATGCAAAAATTCTCAATGAAATATTGGCAAACAGGATGCAGCAAATCATCAAGAAGATTATACACCATGACCAAGTGGGATTCATCCCAGGCATGCAGGGATGGTTCAACATACATAAATCAATAAATGTAATCCAGGATATCAATAAAGCCAAAGCAATAATCACATGATGATTTCTATAGATGCAGAAAAAGCTTTGATAAGATCCAACACTCATTCATGATAAGAACCTTACAGAGAACTGGAATAGATGGTATCTACCTCAATGTGATAAAGGCCATCTATGACAAACCAACAGCCAGGGTCATATTAAATGACCAAAAACTGAAAGTCTTTACCTTAAAATCAGGCTCAAAACAAGGATGTCCCTTATCACTGCTCCTATTCAACATAGAACTGGAAATACTAGACAAAGCAATTAGACAAGAGAGAGGAATAAAAGGAGTAAAGATAGGAAAAGAGGAAGTTAAACTATCATTATTTGCAGATGACATGATACTCCACATAGAAGACCCGCAAAACCCCATCGAAAGACTGCTAGATATAATAAATAAATTCAGCAACATAGCTGGATACAAAGTCAATACTCAAAAATCAATAGCATTCCTATACAATAACAACAAAATCACTGAGAGAGAAATAAGAGAAGCCACACCTTTCACACTAGCATCCCCAAAAATGAAATACTTAGGAAATAATCTAACACAAGAGGTAAAAGAGCTATACAGGGAAACTTATAATACCTAGAAAAAAGAAATCAAAGAGGACCTCAGAAAATGGATAGCCATCCCTTGTTCATGGATAGGAAGAAGAAATATTGTGAAAATGGCTATTCTCCCAAAATTGTTATACAGATTAAATGCAATCCCAATGAAGATACCACTAACATACCTCATAGATCTAGAGAAATCACTCGTAAAATTCATCTGGAACCAGAAGAGACCTAGAATAGCAAAGACAATTCTAAGCAATAAAGGCAATGCAGGAGGCATCACAATCCCTGACTTGAAGTTATACTACAAAGCTACCATAATAAAATCAACATGGTACTGGAATAAAAACAGACCTGAAGATTAATGGAATAGACTAGAAGATACAACCACAACTATGAACACATTCAACCACCTTATCTTTGATAAAGGGGCCAGGCATGTTCACTGGAGGAATGATAGTCTCTTTAATAAATGGTGCTGGAAAAACTGGCTATCCATATGCTGACAACTAAAACTAGACCCATGCCTATCACTATGTATTAAACTAAAATCTAAATGGATCAAAGATCTAAATATTAAAACAGAAACACTAAATCTGTTGGAAGACAAAGTAGGCAAAAATCTTGAAGACATTGGGGTAGGTAGCGAATTCATGAACAAGAACCAAACTGAATGGGAAATACTTCCCAGAATCAATAACCAGGATCATGTCTTATTAAAGAGTTTCTGCATGTCAAAAGAAATCTCCAGCAGAGTGAAAAGAAAACCCACAAACTGGGAAAAATTCTTAGTGAACTGTCCCTCAGACAAAGGACTTCTGTCTAAAACTTACAAAGAATTAAAAAAAATCACACCCCTAAAATTCAAAGACCCAATCCAAAAACGGGCATCTGAGATGAACACATAGTTCTCAGATGAAGAAATATGAATGACAAATAAATACATGAAAAAATGTTCATCATCATTGGTCATTAGAGAAATGCAAATTAAAACCACACTGAGATTCCATCTCACTCCAGAAAGAATGGCCAGGAACAAAAGAACTACCAACAACAAATGCTGGAGAGGCTGTGGGGAAAAAGGAACTCTTTTGCACTGTGGGAGTGTAGACTGGTGCAACCACTGTGGAAGTCAGTCTGGAGATTCCTCAAAAAGCTGGGATTGGAAATCCCATTTGACCCAGCTATTCCACTCTTAGGCATATTCCCAGAAGAACTGAAAACATCTTACCAAAGTGATATATGTGCACTCATTGTGCACATATGTGCAGCACAATTTGTAATAGCCAGATGTTGGAGACAACCTAAGTGCCCATCAACTGAGCAATGGATAAAAAAATTGTGGTACTTTTATACAGTGGACAACTACTCAGCTATAAAGAATGGTCACATTGAGATATTTATAAATAAATGGATGCAACTTGAGACCATACTCATAAGTGAAATAAATCAAACTCACATGTATAAATACCGTATAGTCTCCCTAGTGTAAGAAATGGTAAGAGTGCATAAGATTTTATGGTAATCACGGTTCCCTATTATATTGCTTTGAAGCCTTACAATGTTTTCATTCATTGGTTGGAATGGTTTTATTCTGTTTTGTTTGATCTTCTTATGTGTGATGGTGTAAACAGCTACTTTGAGGAAAACAAGATAATATGGCAGCCATGGCTGATTTAATATCATCTTACTTTGAAGTCCTACAATGCTTTTGTTCTTCTATTACCATTGGTTCTATCATGTTGTGTCTTATTGGATTTTAATATGTATTATAGTATAAATAATTTTTTATGGAAAATGAGATATTATAGTAGCCATTGTTCATTTTCTGTTATTTGGTTCAGAATGCCTTGTAACACTTTTATTCTTTTGAATGGTTTTATTCTATTTTGTTATGTTTGATATTACTATGTGTGAAGCTATGCTCAACTATTTCAAAGAAAGAGACATTATGGTAGCTACTCTCAATATACAATTGTCTTGTTGTAAAGTGCTGTGTTGCTTGTATTTTTCTGTTCTGATCTGCATTGTTCTGTACTCTTTTATTTTATTTTCCGTAAAATAAAATTAAAAAAAAGAGTTGCCAAAATCCTAACATATTCATCATTGCTGAGAAGTACAAATCTCAAGTCTACTCTGAGATTTAAGGCAAACTCTTAGCTCTGAGGTCATGTACAAATGAAAAGAAAGTCAAATATTTCCAATATTCATTGGCACAAGATAGACCTTTCCATCCCAAAAGTTACAAAGAGGGGAATACATAGCATTGGGTCCAAAGCAAGTAAAAAATCCCAAAGGGCAAACATTAAGTCCTGTTGTTGCATGTTCAGTATCTCAAACAACCTGCAGTACGTTGTGAAGGCCAAAAAGCTTGCATGACTCTTGTCCTATGACACTTCTGGTGGTTGTAGCTACCAAGGCATCTATCTCTATTAGGCCTGCTCTGCTCAATCCTTGCAGCTTTCCTTAGATGATCCACATTCCTAGCTTTTCCAAACTTTGGAGTCTCCACTGCACATTTGGCTTCAAACTCACAGCTTCAGTACTTTCTGTCTCAGGGGCAAACTGTCTGGCCTCCCAGACCCTCTGAATTTGGAATGGAAACCTTTTTAGTCTCAGAACTCTTGCATTCTGTATGTGACAAAAACCAGTGCCACATGGATGATGCCAAGGTCTTCTGCCAGTTTGAGCAATAGCCAAGCTTTCTTTTCTCTTGGCTGCAGGGATTGAGTGCCTGTGTTGCTTGGCACTCTGAATCTAATTACAAGGAACAAATTTTCTATGGTGCTACCCTTCTGGAACCTGGTGCATTCACCAGCATTCTGAAATACAGTGTGGCTGTTGCCATTCTGTAACATGGTGGTCTTCAGTTTTTTCCTCAAAGCAAGCTATTATTTTTGCAGTTTTGAGGCTGCAAAGTTTTGAGACTTGCTGCTTTTTATGATGCTTTTAGGCCATCTTTTCTATCTCTGTTCCTTCTGAGCAACTGAGATTTTCTCACCTTCATATTTGCAGTCCACAGCAGCTTTACTGGGTTTTCTTTTCTGGCCAAACTCACAACACTTTAAATCATCCTGCTGGGCTCTTTGCTCTTGATTTACAGCATAAATCTGGCTAAAATTCCCCAACTATAGCCATGCCACAGTCTCACATTAGACTGTTTTGAAGTTTCTTCTGTCAGATTAATTAGTCTACTGCCCTAAATCTCAGTCTCAAGCAAAGCCTCTGATCATGAGCAAACTGCAGACAAACTTTATGATAAGCCATAACATACATCATCTGGAGTCCAACAACCAATGCAGTCCTTCCCAGTAGAAACCTCCAAGCCTGGTCTTTACCAACAGAATTTCTATCAGCATTCTGGTCTTCTGAGCTCTAACCAGAATCTCCCATACAGAACAGCCTAAGGTTTTCCAACTCTACTCCTTGAGGCAACATATCCAAAGGTTTCCAAAATCTTCCCACATGCATTCCCAAAGGCTCTTGAACCACATTGTCAGGTATAGTCACAGCAACAACCCCACTTCTCTGGTACCAAATTCTTTTTGGTTACTTTTCTTTTGTTGCTGAGACAAAATGTCTGACACCCAAAATGATGAAAGGAAAGGTTTATTTAGCCTACAGTTTGTGGCAGTTACAGTCAGTAATCAGCTGGCTCCAAGGCAGGGTGGCACATCACAAGGGTAACACTTTAAGTCAGCAGAAGACACAAAAGGAGAAGGAGCAAAAGCAGGAAAGCAAGTCTCTTTTCCTCCTTTATATTGTATGCAAGCTACCCATCCCAAGCAGATGTCACACTCATACCACCAATCCCAGAACTAGATAATGAATCAGTTGCAAACTATAGATTCAGCCACCTTTGACAGTCCTCATGACTACATGAGGGACATTAACATACTACTACATTCTCTTCATTTAGCTTTCTATTTCATCCCCTGTAACTCTTAAATTTCACCCACCACTAAGGGGAAACCTTTCAAATACATGCTCCTGAATCATGTTGGGTTTTGTTATATAACTTGATTTGCCCTTATAGTTAAAGGTACCAAATTAATAGTTACCACAGTTTGTCAGGTTTTAGGCTGTCATTGAGGCCTCACCCAAACATAAGACCTTGAACCTTTCACCCAAACATAAGACCTTGTACAATTTTAGACAAGATGTCTTACCTGTTGTTATCAGTCATTATGACAACACTGATCACTGGGAGTGATAGCAATCACTATAATCCAGTATCAAAATAATGGGTCCTGAGCCAAATAGATAGTAATATCTCATCCTTAATATATTGAGAAGTTAGTGTTTTAGACAGGCACGAACACCAAGTATACTTTCACCTGAAAGACACCTTTGAGAAACAGATATCCCATAGGGAAGCCTCTTTACAAGTGATAAAGCTGTCTATTATAAAAAAAACATGCAAGCACAAACACAACAAATAAAAATAAAATAAAAGACTAGAAAATGACAAGACCCGGGAACAAAATGCAACCCTAGACCTCCAATTCACCCAGGACAAATTGAGAGGACAAAGAAATAGAGGAAGTCAGAAGTCACTCACCTGAATTCTCTGTAATGATTGCAGCAGAAGTTAAAAACCAAATGCATGAAAAGAAATAATCTTCCAAACAAAAAGAGAAATTATGACCATAATGGTGAACTTGATGAGCAAACCTAGGGTAGATATAGATTTAGAAAATAGAGTAGCACAGGAAAATGATGGAAACCATGAATATCCAACATAGGAAAGAAATGGAATCCACAAAACAGATTCAAAAAGATATTCAGGAAATATAAAATTTCACTGAATGTTTACAAAATTAACTTAATGATATTGAAAACAGAATATCAGACTTAGGTGACAGCAATCATGAAAAGAAAGATCTCCAAAAAAACTGCCTGGACTGCTTTTGCTGGGCCCTTCTTCCACTGGGAACATTGTGGAAGCCCTCCCCAGGCCTAAACTGCCCCAGACTGCTCCTGCTGGGCCTGCCCTTCCACTGGGAACATCGTAGAAGCCTGCCCCAGCCTAAACTGCACCAAACTGCTGCCACTGGACCCACCCTTCCACTGGGAACATTGGATCCTTGGGCTACAGTGGATTACTGTGCTGGCTGGATGAGAGACTCAGGAACCCCTCACCCAAACAGAAGACCTCAGCAGGCTCCAGTCAGTGTGGTGAGTTTGCCCCTAAAACAGGTTCTGCAGTAGGTAAATATGAGTGGAAGTGAAATTCCTTCCAACTGTAAGACATTGGTGAACCTGGCAAGAGAGTGAGTAATTCCCTCCCCCACACAGAGAACATCAGACAGGGTGAGGAGTGTGCCAATAATGCACCCCCAACTAAGGGAAAATTAAAAGAGCTTATGAGATCCCTAGTGACATAGTAGGGCCTCAGCTGACACAAACACTATAGCCAGGGTGACCTGGTGATCTGCAGCAACCTGAAGATATAACAACAGCAGGAGCTAAGAGTTGCCCTACATCAATACTTCTAGGCTAGTTAGCCCAGAAAGAATATAGGACTTACTCAATAGGTCCTGCAAGAGGAATTCAGGTGAATGGCCCTCCTCTTCGTTGTGGTACCCAGTAATTTGACAAACATCAACCACACAGTAGGACCCTAAAGCTCACACAATGGACAGTTGTGACTGTTGGAAAAGAAAGAGCAGATATTTACCGAAAAGGTGAAAATGACTAAGCAAAAAGGCAAAATGCAGTCTCAAACAGCTAGTCCATCAGGAGAAAGTACAGGTGACAATGAAATAGAGGACTTTAAAAGTCATACACCAGAAATCTCTGAAAAGATAGCAAGCAAAGTAAAGAAACAAATCCATGAGGCTATACAGGAACTCAAATTAGAAATAATGTCTTATGTAAAGAAAGAAATAACAACCTTAGAAAATGAGTTGCTCAACATAGCTAGAGAAGAAATAGATTAAAAAAATATATAGGAGCATGGAAAATTGATTGAAACTCTGAATGAACAATGCAGAAAACAAGCAGAATCCATGAATCAAATCCAAAGAGATATCCAAGAAACAAAAACTTATATTGAAAGCTGGCAAAACCATTTAAATGAAGCTGAGGATAGAATTTCAGACCTTGAGGATAGGATTGCAGATAGTGAACATGAAAGGGTAGAACTTATAAAAACAACAAAGAAACATGAAATGACAATCCAGCAGCTTCAAGATGATGCCAGGAGAAACAATGTAAGATTAATATGCATCAGTGAGGAGGCAGGAGGCAACCCAAAGGACATAACTAAGCTGTTCACAGAAGTAATGGCACAAAATTTCCCAAACATGGGAAAAAATCTGATATACAAATAAGTGAGGCATATAGAATGCCAAACAATCACTACCAACATAAATCTACACCAAGACATATAACGATTAAGATCTCAGACATACAGCATAAAAACAGAATATTAAAAGCTGCCAGAGAAAAGACACAACTCTCCTATCAAGGAAAGCCCATTAGAATCACAGCAGACTTTTCAGCACAAACCATCAAGTCAAGAAGAGCTTGGAATGAGGTATTTCAAGCTCTGAAAAAAAAAAACAACTTTCAACCCAGACTGATGTACCCAGAAAAACTGTCTTTCAAATTTAATGGAGAAACAAGATAATTCCATGACAAAGAACATGAAGAACTTCACGTCCACCAAACCAACCTTAGAAAGACATGTTAGATAAAGATAAAAATGACCACAATCTCCAGAACAACAACAGAAAGAAACCACCAGGCTGGACAAGAAATTAAACAAGGGAGAAAAGCAGGAAACCAGCAAAAGGGACACGACATAGCAAAGTCAAGCCAGTACATATCAGTGATATCCATAAATGTAAATGGGCTCAATTCACCTATCAAAAGAAACAGGTTGATGGAATGGATCAAGAAACAAGATCCCACAAAATGCTCTACATAAGAAGCACATCTGAATCAAAAAGAAACTCATAGATTAAAAGTCAAAGGATGGAAAACAGTATTCCATGCAACAGGAACCCAGAAAAAAGTAGGGGCAGCTATTCTGTTTGCAGACAAGATGAACTTCAAACATAAAAGGATTAAAAGAGATAAAGAAGACCACTTCATACTTATTAATGGAAAACTACAAGAAGAACTAACAATTATAAATATATGTGCACCAAATCAGGAGCACCCAACTATATAAGACAAGTACTAATGGACATGAAAAACCAAATACATAAGAACACAATTATAACAGAGAAACTTAACATCCCATTGTCACAAAGAGATAGATCAGCTAGATAAAAAGTCAGCAAAGAACCATACCTGTGAGCAGTTGGAGTTAGTAGATGTTGACAGAGTGTTCCACCCAACCACGTCAGAATACACATTCTTCTCAGCTGCACATGGGACATTCTCCAAAATAGACCATATATTATACCATAAAACATTAAGTAAATGCAAAGGTATTGAAATTATTCCATGCATAATATCTGACCACAGCACACTGAAATTGGAAATTAATGGCAAAAGAAATAGCAAAACATGCATAAATCTATGGAAATTAAATAACAACTTTTGAACAACCAGTGGGCTACAGATGAAATTAAAGAAGAAATAAAGCAATACCTACAATTCAATGAAAATGCAGAAACAACATATTGTAAAATGTGGGATGTAATGAAAGCAGTCTTAAAAGGGAAATCTATAGCAAACAATTATCATATCAAGAAAACAGAATGAGCACAAATAAAGAACCTAATGCTTCATCTCAAGCTTCTAGGAAAAGAAGAGCAAGTTAAACCCAAAGTTCATAGAAAAGAGGAAATTGTAAAGATTAGAGCAGAAATCAATGCAATTGAAACTAAAAAAAATACAAAGAATTAATGAATCAAAAAGCTGTTTTTTGACAGAATAAACAAAATTGACAAACCCCTAGCCAACCTGATTAAGAAAAAGAAAGAAAAAATTCAAATTAATGCAATGAGAACTGAAAAGGGAGAAATTACTACAGATCCCATGGAAATTGAAAAGATCATGAACACCTACTTTGAAAGTCTCTACTCACATAGGTTGGAAAACACAGAGGAAATGGACAGATTTCTAGGAACATATGAACTACCAAAGCTCAATCAAAAAGATATAGCAATTTTGAATAACCCAATTATCAGCTACTGAAATTGAAAATGTAATTAAAAATTTACCAACAAAGAAAGGCCAAAGGTTCTGATGGATTCACAGCTGAATTGTATAAAAAATTTAGAGAAGATTTAATGCCAATACTCCTTAAACTTTTCAATGAAATTGAAAGAGAAGCAGTCCTCCCTAATTCATTCCTGGAGGCAAGTATCACTCTCATACCCAAACCAGTGAGAGACCCAATCAAAAAGGAGAACTATAGACCAATCTCACTAATGAACATTGATGCAAAGATCCTTAATACAATATTGGCAAATAGAATATAGCAAATCATTCAGAAGATTATACACCATGACCAAGTGGGATTTGTTCCAAGAAAGCAGGGATGGTTCAACATATATGAATCAAAAAATGTAATAAACCATATCAACAGAACCAAAAATAAAAGTCACATGATCATCTCAATAGATGCAGAAAAAGCTTTTGATAAAGTCCAACACATGTTCATAATAAAAACCCTACAGGAACTCGTAATAGAAGGTATGTACCTCAATCTCATTAAAGCCATTCATGACAAACAAACTGCCAACATTACACTAAATGGACAAAAACTGAAAGCCTCCACTCTAAAATCAGGAACAAGACAAGGACATCCACTATCACCAGTCCTATTCAATATAGTGCTGGAAATATTAGCCAGAGCTATCAGACAAGAGGGAGAAATAAAAGGAATAAAAATAGGAAAAGAGGAAGTTAAATTATCATTATTTGCAGTTGTCATGACACTCTACATAGAAGACCCCAAAAACTCCATTAAAAGACTACTAGAAGTAAACAATTTCAGCAGTGTAGCTTGATACAAAGTCAACACTCAAAAATCAATAGCATTCCTCTACACAAACAAAAAACTCACTGAGAGAGAAATTATACAAATATTGCCTTTCACAATAGCATCTAAGAAAGTGAAAAACTTAGGAATCAACCTAACCAAGAATGTAAAAGACCTATATGCTGAAAATTATACTGCCCTAAAAAAGGAGATTGAAGAGGGTATTAGAAAATGGAAGGATATTCCTTGCTCTTGGCTAGGAAGAACCAACATTGTGAAAATTGCCATACTCCCAAAACTGTTATACAGATTTAATGCAATCCCAATGAAAATACCATCAACATATATTACAGATCTATAGAAAGCATTCCTAAAATTCATTTGGAAACAGAAGAATCCTGGAATAGCAAAGGTGATTCTGGGCAACAAAGGCAAGACAGGAGGCATCTCAATTGCTGACTAGAAACTATATTATAAAGCCATCATGGTACTGGCAAAGAAATAGACCTGAGGATCAAACGAACAGATTAGAAGAGGAAAACACAACTACAAAGACCCTCAGCCACCTTATATTTCACAAATGGGCTAAATATATTCACTGGAAAAAATATAGCCTCTTTAATAAATGGTGTTGGAAAAATTGGTTTTATACATGCTGAAGACTGAAAATAGACCAATGCCTATTGCCATACACTAAACTAAAATAAAAATGGGTAAATGATCTAAATATTAAAACATAAACACTAAATAGACTGGAAGACAAATTGGTAAAAATCTTGCAGACATAGGGGTAGGGAGAGAATTCATGAATAAAATGAAAATCACATGGGAAATAGTTCAAAGAATCAACAAATAGGTTCTCATATTACTAAAAAGTTTTTGTACCTCAAAAGAAATCATCAACAAAGTGAAAAGAATGGGAAAGAATTTTAGCCAACAATCCCTCAGACAAAACTTGTATCCAGAACATATAAAGAACAGAAAAACATCAAACCCCCCAAATTCAAAAACCCTCTCCAAAAATGGGCATCTAAAATGAACACTCAGTTCTCAGATGAAGATATACAAATGGCAAATAAATTTATGAAGAAATGTTCACTATCACTGGTCATTCAAGAAAATTAAAAAGCATTGAGATTTCATCTCACCCCAGAAAGAATGGCTGCCTTCAGGAAAACAACTGATAACAAATGTTGGCGAGGCTGCAGGGAAAAAGGAGCACTTCCCCACTGTTGGTGGAAGTGCAGACTGGTGCAGCCACTATGGAAATCAGTATGGAGATTCATCAAAAAACTAGCATTGGAAGTTCCATTCAATCCAGCTATTCCCCTCCTGAATATTTTCCCAGAAAAATTGAAAAGGTCATGTTATGGTGATATATGTGCACCCATGTTCATAGAAGCACAATTTGTGATAGCTAAATCTTGGAAACAACCAAAATTGCCATCAACTGCAGAGTGGATGAAAAAAGTGTGGTAGTTTTATACAATAGAATACTACTCAGGTATAAAAAAGGATGATCTTGAGGCCTTTATAGGAAAATGGAGGTAACTTGAGAATATACTCACTAGTGAAATAAACAAAACTCACATTAATAAATATTACATTGTCTTTTTTACACTGGAAAGTGTAAAAAACAGTAAGAATGGACAGAATAATGTTATCCAAAAAGTATAATAGGTATAAAAGTATAATAGGTATAAAATATAATAGATATAATAGCTATTGTAAAAGTGAAAGGAAAGTCCTTTAAAGGATATAATGGTATGTATAGTGTGTAAATAGATGACCATATTACTGAGCTTTTGTTAGATTATTAAAAGGAATAGTTTGTACTGTCAATGTTTGAGTGTCTAGCCACTTTTTATGCTTTGACTTTGTAACTTTAACAACTATTGCTAAATTAACAATATGTAATGTATCAACTAGTGATTTTATGATGTTATTTTTTTAAACTGTGTATTCTACTTTTTTTGTTTTTTCTGTCTTTTTAAAATTTTCTTTTCTTTCTCTCTTAAAATAAAAATTTAAAAAATCATAAAAAAAGAAAAGAAAGATCTCCTAAAAATTGCAAGGGACTATTACAAAATAACCTAACAACTGTAAATGGTGCAAACAATAGCATGAGAATGATTATATTTAATTAAAAATCAGGAATAAGCATAAATGACATAAAATACCTGGTCACAGAAGTAATGGCAGAAAACTTCCCAAGCATGGAAATAGAATTAGACATACAGATAAGTGAGGTATATAAACATATTTGTAAGTGAAGCAATCATTCATGACCAAAATAAATCTACACCAAGCATAGAATGGTCAAGATTCCATGAATTCAGCACAAGAACAGAATATTAAAAGCTTTTAAAGAAAAGAAACATATTACCTACAAAAGAAAGTCAATCAGAGTCAAAACAGACTTCTCAATGCAAATCCTTAAACCAAGAAGAGATTAGAGCAAAGTATTTCAAATCCTGAAAGAAAATAACTTTCAACCCAGATTGATGTACCCTCAAAAACTTTCCAAATCAATGGAGAAATACATTTCCATGACTTCCATCAACTGAAGAAATTCATGACCACCAAACTGTCTCTCCAAAATGTTTTGAAGACTGTTTTAGAAAGAGATAAAGAAGACTAGAATCCTCAAAGTGCCAATAGAAAGAATCCACTAGCCAAGACAAGAAATTAAACCGAGTGGAAATACAGGGAATCAACAACACAAAAATAAAGTGACAAGGATAAGTCAATACATATCAATTATAAACATCAGTGTAAATATTCTAAATTCATCAATCAGAAGAAAGAGACTAGCATGAATGAAGAAACAAGATCCAATATTACTCTGCATACAAGAGCACATTTAACTCAAAAAGAAATTCAAGACTAAATGTCAAATTTTGGAAAACAACACTTTATGTGACAGAACCCTATAAAAAAGCAGGGGTAGCTATTCTATTTGCAAGCAAAGTAAACTTCAAGTGAAGGCTGATCAAAAGAGATAAAGACAGTCACTGTGTACTTGTTAATGGAAAACTCCAAGATGAAGAAATAGCAATCATAAATATATGTGACTAAATACAGGTGCAACCAACTATATAAAAGAAATGTTAATGCACATAAAAAATCAAATAATCTCAAATAGTATTGTAATGAGAGACCTTACTGGCCCCTGATACAAATCACAAATAGCTCAACCAGACCAAAAAAAGATCAATAAAGAAATATCAGAATGGAAACAAAACTGTGAATAAATGCACTTAACAGATGTCTACAGAGTGTACCACACAACATCAGAATACACATTCTCTTCAGCTGTACATAAGACACATTGAAAAATAGACCACATATTAGCCCATAGGACATGCTTAAGTAAATGCAAAGGAATTGAAATTGTCTCATGCATATTATCAGGCCATAGTACAATGAAATTGGAAATCAGTGGCAACCCCCCCCACAAAACTCCATAAACACTTGGAAATTAAATAACAGCCTACTGAAGAACCAATGTGTCACAGATAAAATTAGAGAAGAATGTAAACATTCTCTACATTATATAATAATGCTGATACAACATAATAGAACTTTGGAGACACAGTGAAAGCAGTCCTAATAGGGAAATTTATAGTAGTGAATACTCATAATCAGGAAAAGAGAAAAATCTCAAGAGGCAACCTATTGTTGAGTGTCAAACTAGAAAAGGAATAAATTAAGACCAAGCTCATATGAGGGAGGAAAGCATAAAGAGCAGAGCAGAAATTAATGCACTTGAGACTAAGAAAACAATACAATGAATTAATGGATTGAAGAGTTGGTTCTTTGAAAGATTAAATTAAATTGTTAAACCTTTAGCCAAATTTACCAAAAAAAGAAAGAAAATACAGAAATTCATGAAATGAAGAATGAAAAATGTACAATCAAAACAGATCATACAGAAGTTCAGAAGAATGTAAACACCAAAGTAGAGAACTTTAACAAGATGGAAAATAGAGAAAAATGGGCAGGTTCCTGGATGCATATTAATTACTGAAGTTGAATCAAGAAGATATAAAAATTTTAAGCAACCAATATCAATCAATGAAATCAATAATATAATTAAAAACTTATCCACAAAGAAAAGCCCAGGTCCTGATGTATTCCCTGCCGAATTCTGCAAGACACTTAGAGAATAACTAGTGCAATCATCCTTAAAGTCTTTGATGAAATTGAAAGGGAAGAAATGCTGTCAAAGTCATTCCTGAAGTCAAGTATTACCTTAATGCTAAAACCAGATAAAAACCCAACCAAAAAAAGAAAACTACAGGCCAATTTCTTTAATACATTTGAAAATCCTCAGCAAGACACTGGCAAACAGAATGCAGCAAATCATTAAGAAGAATATATACCATGACTGAGTAGGTTCCATTCCAGGGATGGAAAGATAAACCTGAGACATTTATAGCCAAGTCAATGGACTTTGAGATCATACTCAAGTGAAATAAACCAAACAACCATCTGTAAGTACCACATTGTCTTCTGATATGAGAAACTGAAATTATAAATAAGAACCAAAATGCATAATAAAGATTATGAAATAGAAATTTCCCAAAAGGAAAGGGGAATGGGGAGGTAGGTGCAAAGAAGGAAAAAGTAATCACTGAGAACAAAATAATAAAATGGAAACAAAGCTTTCATAAATAAGGAGGGGAAGTGAGGTAAAAAGGAGGGGAATTGGAAAAAAAGATTAATTGAGATATATCATGTACAGTTACAAATTCTCTTTGATGAGTGTGATCATCTAAATGGTACAAATAAATTTTAAAATAAATAAAAGAAAAAAGTTTCATAGATGTGAAGTTCTCAGAATTGTGCCTGGCATTCAATATCTTGTATATAATTGGGAAATATTAGTTTCACTTTTATTACAATTATATTATTATTAACCCATCAATATGTAGTTTACAATAAAACATTTTAATATTGAATATAAGAAATAATAGGATTTATTATATTTTTCTAGTTTTAATTTTTATGCAATAGTGATAGTTTGTACACAAATATATACCAGGAGGTTTGCATTTTTATGTAACTATGTAATTTAAATCTCATTGTAAGTGGATGATTCCACCCTGGAGGAACTCTGTAACTCTGACAAAATTGGGATGAGGGTACTACAGACATTATTTTCCCATTGTAATGGTCTGCCTGTCTTGTGACAATGTGTAAGTTCTGCACACATCAAAGGAGAGACTTGATAACTTTATCTAAGTGACAATGCAGGAGCTAAATCTCAGTTTTATACACTTCTTTTAAGGTTCTCCTTATTATTCATAGACTGTTCTAGACAGAAGCACAGAGCACACACAACTGGATCTTCAGCGCTGTTCCTGCTGACTTCAACTAAGTTCAAGTCATACTCGGATCTGACTGCTAGGTCTCCTAACTCTGAGACACAGTGAGGCTACTGAATCTATTTCTCTGAAGATTGCTTGTCTTTATTGACTAATTCTTTTCATATTCATTCCTCTATCTTGAGCAACTGAGACAAGGTACTGAAACATGGTAAGAATTTAAAATACTTCTGAATAAATACAGCCTCACCAAGAAGGTTAATCATAATATATTTTACAAAGTAATTTCTGATTAAGCTTTCTTTTAATTTTTAATTTTTTTAAAAAAGAGTAGAAATAATATAGAATTTTAAAAAATAACAATAAGAAATCAATGCTAGTTAAAATATTACATATTGTTATCTTAGAAATAGTTGCTCATTACAAAATCAAAGTATAAAAAATGAACAGACAAGCAATGACAGCACAAAATATTCTTTTTCATGAACTAACAGAGAATTAGTAGTATGGTTATTTATCTTGCACACTTAAACATACGTACAGTTATATGTGTATACCTACAAGTTGTTCTTGCCTTTTGAGCATTTTCTTTCACTTTCATTATTACAATATCTATTTTACATTTTGGATCTTATTTCTCTTTCAGTTTATTATTATTTTTTTTTACTCTAGAGAGACAATAAAATATTTCCAAATGTGAATCTTATTTACTTTACTTATGAGTATAGTCTCAAGTAGCCTCCATTTGCCTATAAAAGCCTCAAGATCGGATAATCTTTATAGTTGAGTAATATTCCACTGTATAAAACTACCACTTATTTTTCATCCATTCTGATGCTTAAGGTCATTTTGGTTGTTTCCAAAATTTAGCTCCTACAAATTGTGCTGCTACAAACATGGATGCACATAAATCACTGTGACATGACATTTTGAATTTTTCTGGGAAAATACTCAGGAGGGGAATAGCTGGATTGAATGAGATTTCCAATCCTAGGTGGTTTTTTGTTTTTTGGAATCCCCATACTGATTTCCACAGTGGCTGCACAAGTCCACATTCCCACCAACAGTGGAACAGTGTCCCTTTCCCCCCACAGCCCTACCAACATTTGTTATTGATTGATTTCTCTATTGCAGCTATTCTTTCTGGAGGGAGATGGAAACTTAGTGCTGTTTTAATTTACATTTATTGAATAACCAGTGATGATGAACATTTCTTCATGCATTTATTTGCCATTTGTATATCTTCATGAGAGAAATGTGTATTCATTTCAGATGCTCATTTTTGTAATGGGTCTTTAAATTTGGGGGGATTGATGTTTTTCAATTCTTTATATGTTCTAGATATAAGTCCTTTGTCTGAGGGGTTAGTGGTAAAAATTCCTTCCCATTCTGTGGGTTTACTTTTCACTTTGTTGGTGATTTCTTTTGAAGTGCAAAAACTTTTTAATAAGATGAAAACCCAGTTATTGATTATTAGAAGTGTTTCCTGTGCAGGTTCTGTTTTGTTCATGAACTCTTCTTTGCCTACCCTATGTCTGCAAAAATTTTATCTCCCTTGTCTTCCAGCAGATTTAGTGCTTTTGTTTTAATATTTAGATCTTTGATCCATTTTGACTTTAGTTTAGTGCATGGTAATAGGCATGGATCTAATTTCAGTCTTTGGCATGTGGAAAGCCAATTTTCCCAGCACCATGTATTAAAGAGGTTATCTTTCTTCCATATTTGACAAATGAAAGGTGGCTGAGTGTCTTTTTAGTTGTGTTTTCATCTTCTAATCTGTTCCATTGATCCTCAGGTCTATTTCTTTGCCAGGATCATGCTGATTTTATCACTGTAGTTTTGTAGTATAATTTCAAGCCAGGGATTGAGATGCCTCAGGATTTGCTTTTTTTTTTTTTTTTCTAGAATTGCCTTTTCTATTCTATGCTTCTTCTGTTTCCAAATGAATTTTAGTAATGTTTTCTCTAGATCTGTAAGGTATGTTAATGGTATTTTGTTTGGGATTGCATTAAATCTGTATGACAGTTTT
The DNA here is from genome assembly GCA_004027455.1 of Hydrochoerus hydrochaeris. Lineage (NCBI taxonomy): Eukaryota > Metazoa > Chordata > Mammalia > Rodentia > Hydrochaeridae > Hydrochoerus > Hydrochoerus hydrochaeris. Next base: position 63,797 of record PVLA01003239.1, on the reverse strand, counting down.
GGGAGTATGGCCATTTGCACAATGTTGGTTCTTCCTAACCAAAAGCAAGTGATGTCTTTTCATTTTCTAATATCCTTTTCAATTTCTTTTCTTAGAGTAGTATAATTTTCAGCATATAAGTCTTTTACATTTTTGGTTAACTCTATTCCTGAGTATTTCTTTTTCTTTTTTTCCATGCTACTGTGAAAGGTGTTATTTCCATAATTTCTCTCTCATTGAGTTTGTTGTTTGTGTACATGAATGCTATTGATTTTTGAGAATTGATATTGCATCCAGCCACATTTCTTTGTTTATTAGCTCTAGCAATCATTTGATGGAGTTTTTAGGGTCTTCTATGTAGAGTATCATGTAATCTGCAAATAGTGATAATTTAATTTCTTCCTTTCCTATCTTTATTCCTTTTATTTTTTCTACCTTGTCTGATTGATTTGGCTAATATCTCCAGAAATATATTGAATAGGAGTGGTGATAGTGGACATCCTTGTCTTGTTCCTGATTTTAGAGTGAAAGCTTTCAGTTTTTGCCCATTTAGTGTAATGTTGGCTGTTGGTGCCTTTTTCAGATTGAGGTAGATATCATCTATTCCAAGTTTCTGTAGTGTTTTTATCATGAACAAGTATTGGACTTTATCAAAAGTTTTTCTGAATCTATTTTGTGATTTTTGTCTTTGGCTCTGTTGATGTGGCATAATACACTTATTGATGTGCATATGCTAAACCATCCTTGCATACCTGGGATAAATCCCTCTTGGTCATGCTGTTTAATCTTCTGATATTTTGCTGCATTCTATTTGCCAGTATTTTACTGAGAATTTCTGTATCAATGTTACTTAGTGAGATTGACCTATATTTCTCCTTTTTGGTTGGGTCTTTCTCTGGTTATGTTATCAGAGTAATACTGCCCTCCAGGAATGAGTTAGGGAGAATTGCTTTCCTGTCAATTTCATTAAAAAGTTTGAGGAGTATTGGCGTTAAATCTGCTCTAAATTTGTTGGAGAATTAAGCTGTAAATCCATCAGGATCTGGGCTTTTCTTTGTTGGTAAGTTTTCAATTATGTTTTGACCTTCAGTAGCTGATACTGGATTATTCAAAATTGTTATACCTTCTTGGTAGAGCTTTGGTAGTTCATATGTTCCTAGAAATCTGTCCATTTCCTCTGTGTTTTCCACCCTATGTGATAAAGCTTTTCAAAGTAGTGTCCATAATCTTTTGAATTTCCATGGGATCTGTAGTAATTTCTCTCTTTTCAGTTCTTATTGCATGAATTTGAGTTTTTCCTTTCTATTTCTTGATAAGGTTTGATAGAGGTTTATCAATTTTTTTATTCTTTCAGAAAACCAGTTTTGATTAATTAATTTTTGTAATTTTTAGTCTTAACTGCATTAATTTCTGCTCTAATCTTTATAATTTCCTCTCTTCTATGAGGTCTTGGTTTAACATGCTCTTTTTTTTTTAGAAGCTTGAGATATAGCATTAAGTTGTTCATTTGCGCTGGTTCCATTTTCCTGATGTAATAATTTAATGCTACATATTTCCCTTTTAGGATCACTTTCATTGTGTCCTATAGGTTTTGGTATGTTGTATTTTCATTGAATTTTAGGTCTTGCTTAATTTCTTCTTTATTTTCACATTTAACCTGTTGTTTTTCAAGAGGTTGTTATTTGATTCCCATCTGTTTATATGGGTTTTACAGTTTCTTCTGCAATTAATTTCCAATTTCAGTGCATTATGGTCAGATTATATGCATGAGATAATTTCAATTCCTTTGTTTTTACTTAAGAATGTTCTATATAATGACTAATATATCATCTATTTTGGAGAATGTTCCATATGCAGTTGAGAAGAATGTGTATTCTGATGCAGTTGGGTGGAACACTCTGTAAACGTCTAAGTCCATTTGTTCACAGGTTTGATTCAGTTCCGTTATTTCTTTGCAGACTTTTTGTCTAGTTGTTCTATCTCTTCATGACAATGGAGTATTACATTCCCCTATTAAAATCTTGTTATTGCTTATTTGGTTTTTCATGTTTATTAATATTTGTCTTTTATAGTTGGGTGCTTCTCTGTTTGGTGCATATATTTATGATTGTTAGCTCTTATTCTCCTGACAAGTATGTGGCGACCTTCTTTATCTCTTTTGATCACTTTTGGTTGGAAGTTTATATTTTCTGCAAATAGAATAGCTACCCCTGCTTTTCCTTTCACATGGAATATTGTTTTACATCCTTTAAATTTTAGTCTATGAGTTTCCTTTTGAGTCAAATGTGTTTCCTGTATACAGAATCTTGTTGGACTGTGTTTCTTAAACAATTTTGTCAATCTATTTCCATTAATAGGTGAATTGAGGCCATTTACATTGATGGATATAATTGATATGTAGTGGCTCAACTTTGTCATATTATTTTCCTGCTGTTGATTTCCTGCTTTTCCCTCTTGCTTAATTGCTTGTTTTGTCTAGTGGCTTGTTTCTGTTATTGTTCTGGGAATTTTAGTCATTTTATTTCTCTCTAATATGACTTTCACTACTCTTTATAGGGTTGGTTTGGTGGACATGAATTTCTTCAGTTGTTCTTGGTCATGGAAATATCTTATTTCTCCATTAAATTTCAAAGAAAGTTTTGCAGTGCACATCAATTTGGGTTGAGAGTTGTTTTCTTTCAGGGCTTGAAATACTTCACTCCAGCCTCATCTTAACTTGAGGGTTTGTGCTGAAAAGTCTGCCATGATTCTAATGGGTTTTCCTTGAATGGTGAGTTGTATCTTTTCTCTAACAGCTTTTAGCATTCTGTTTTTCTTCTGAATTTCAGGGATTTTAATTATTATATATCTGGATGTAGATTTATGTTGGTTATGACTCTTTGACATTCTATATGCCTCACTTATCTGTATATCAGATTCATTTCCCATGTTTGGGAATTTTCTGCTGTTTCTTCTGTGAATTTCTTTCTATTTCTTCTGTGAATAATTTTCCTATGTCATTTTCATTGACTCCTGAAGCTTCACTGATGGCTATCAATCTTATATTGTTTCTCTTTGCATCTTGAAGCTGTTGAATTGTCATTTAATGCTGCCTTGTCTGAAATTTTGTCCTCAGCTTCATTCAAATGGTTTCACCAGTTTTCAAAAGAATTTTTTTATTTCTTGCATATCTTTTTGAATTAGTTTCATGCATTCTACTTCTTTTCTATATTGTTCATTCAATATTTCTATCACATTACCATAATCCTGTACTTTTTAAAAATCTATGTCTTTTCTAGCTATGCTGAGCAAGTCTTTTATTAAGATTGTCATTTCTTTCTTTACATGAGAGATTATTTCTAATCTGATTTCCTGTATAGCCTCATAGATTTGTTTCTTTATTTCACTTTCTATCTTTTCAGAAATTTCAGGTGCATGACTTTTAATGCTCTCTATTTCAGTGTCTCCTATACTTGTTCATGATGGACTAGATGTTTGAGTTTGCATTTTGCTTCCTTATTTTGTCATTTTCACCTCTTGGGCTAACATTTGGTCTTTCAATCATACTAGTCACAACTGTTTGTAGCATGTGTCTTAGGATCCTATTGTGTGGCTGATGTTTGTCCAATTGCTGGGTCCCACACTGAAAGTCACCTGAATTCCTCCTGCAGGGCCCATTGAGTGAGTCCTATATTTTTCTTATGCTTACTAGCTTATGAATATTGATGTAAGTAAACTCTTAGTTCCTATTGTTACTGAAGCTTTAGGCTATTCCAGGCCACCAGATCTACCTGGCTATAGTGTACACCTCAGCTGAGACCCAACTGTGTCACTGTGTGTCTCATAGGCCCTTTTTATTACTTCCTGGTTGTAGGAGGTCTTGTCAACACTCTCCATAACCCATCTGATGTTCTTCATATGGAGAAAGGACTCACACTCTTTCCAGGCTTGCCAAGGCCCTGCAGCTGGCTGGGACTTCATTATTGCTCCTGTTTACCCAATGAGGTCCTCTATTTGAGGGGACAACTCATCACAGTATTATAAGCCCACTGAATCCTCTGTGTGGATGAGGGTTTACTGAGTCTCCCATCAGCCCAGCAAGGTTAATCCATTCTTGTCTTAGGTCCGGGGAGTGAGGGAGAGGAGCAATTGATGATCCACAGCTGTCCTAGGTCTGGGGGGGCATGAGGAGGAAGGGTAGCTGATGATCTGTTGCCATTCTATGCCTGGGAGAGTGAGGAGGAGGAAGAGCAGCCAGCTATCTATGGCTGTCCTAGGTCTAGGGTGTGAGCAGGAGGGGCAGCTGATGATCTGCTGTTGCCCCAGGTCTCAGGGGTTAGGAGGAAGGGCAGCTGATGATCCTCAGAAATCCCAGTTGTGGAGGTAGGGGGGAAGGAACCTGTTTTTTAACTTTTAAAATTAAATGCTTTCAAGTCAACATACTTTATAATGTAGTTATTTGTTTAGTGAGAGGACAACCTAGAAAGTATTAAAGTGTGCTCTCAAGGCTAAATATACTGCTTTTTGGATAAGGGTCATAAAGAGAAATATTAAAGTGTCCAATAGACAGATATTTTACTTCAAATAAACTGTTAAGGTCTATTTTGGGATCTTTTAATATTGTAAGACTAGCTGTTTCAAATTATTCAGAAGAAAGTATATTCTGATCTTCATCGGTAAATTATTTTGAAATAAATATAACAGTAATGAAAACTGTAATATAAACAATATTTTTATAACATTTTTTGTGTAATTGATGTTAATATGGAAGCCTACTTTTGCTTCATATTACCTGTCCTTCAAAGTACATGAACTTTACTGAGCTTAATATGTTTATTTTGGTAGACAAAAAAAGTGTAAGAGAATTTATTCAATATATTAAAATAGTTCTGGGGTCAAGACTTAAAATTTAAGAAAGGAAGTCACCACATCACACAAATTTCTATGACACCATTCTCTCTTAGTACCCCAGATTAGCAAATTATACAACTATAGTACTTCATACTTGTTATACATTTTACACTAAAAAAACAAAAAATAAAATCATTGTATCAATAGTTTAAATACATAAATATTTCTTTTACAATGATCTAGTTTTGTAATTTCCAAGAATGACCATTAACCACTATATCAAAATTATCTCCCTTTCCTCCATTTCAACTCTGATCATAGAGGCTGCCATTATCTAATTTGATAGCATTGATGAGCAAGGAGAATTTCTCCAATGAAAAGTCAATTATAATTCTTAATTTTTTATAGGATACCAAAATGAGCTTCACTCTCTTGTGAATCTGGTGAGAAAGAACAACAGCAATAGCTAGAAGGATGTGGAGATGAGAATAGGGATGAGCCCAGACAGCCTTGAATTCCCATGTTCTCATGTTCCTGAACATTACCCATTCCTTTCCTACAGCTAATGAAACAGAAAACTGATTTTTATTAAGGAGTTTATGGTGGATTTCTGAAATTTGCATCTGATTACTAACTCTATCTTAACTCTATTTTTTCTAAGAATGTACATTTCTATTATACATAAACTGCATGTTTACCCTCTCTCCTGCCTCCCAGCTCATATGTTGAAGCCTTAACATTCAATGAGGTAATATTAGGTAGCTTCTTTGGAAGATAATTAGGTTTAAATGTGTTACATGAGTGAAGACCCTATAAGATTAGCACCCTTTTAAGAACAGACTGGTGCATTCTTTCTCTCTGTCAGTTATGGATTAAAAACTGTTGGTCAACTTAACACCAGCTGGATTACATCAGCATGGTTCTGAGCATAGATGTTTCACTTGAGGAAAGTTGCCAGCATAAATGGAGATGTGGAGAAGACGAAGCTATCACATTAGTGCCTTAAGGCTAACGTTAGTGCGTTGAGGCATTGTGGGTTCTTGTACAAGTTGCTGTTTAAGCTGTTGGTTCTCCTGGAGAAGCTCTCATCCTCACATCGAGCATTGCTTCCTGGCTCCGGGGAGGAAAACGTGTGTCACTTGGTCTTTAGGATGAACTCGTCACGCTGGCTTCCTGGCATGTACTCGGCTGTGCTTATCGTCGGAGGAGCTTGGGGCCTCCGTGTCGCTGAGGATGGCTGTAGTGCTTTTCAGGACAGCCCTGGTCTTTGTTGTGAGTGTGACTTCTTGGCTCTAGCATAGAACCCTCAACCTATCAGGACAACTCTTTCACCCCGCTGGCTTAGACTTTCTGGCTTCCACCGCTGACCTTAGGGCCTTCCCAGCACGGATCTGTAAAAAAGACTGGTGTGAGTCCTTCTTGTGGGCTCTGGACCTCCAGTTGGACTTGTGGGAGGCATTGTTGTGAGCTCTGGATCTTTATCTGGACTCATGTGGGGCATTGCTGTGGGATTTAGGCCCTTGGCTAAATAGTCTGTCTTTAGTGATGTGGATAGATTTCCTGCATTTCCTTTTGTTAACTTTAGGTGACCATCATAAAAATAATATTATGAACTCCAAGTCCTGACATTGTTCTCTGCACAACCCCTGACTACAATACTGTCTTTCCAAATTGTTATAAATTAGGAAGAGAACTCTCACCAATACCAATGTTGTACTGTCAGTCTCCAAAATTGTGAGAAATAAATGTTTGTTTCTTTAATGCATAATATATCATATTTTGCTTTAGCAGCCCAAACTAAGGCAATATCAGTAAAGAGAAGAGAATTTAGATTGTTCAATTAAGTCTTTTTGAGTCAATACATGAGTGCTGAATTAATATTAACACATCTCATCAGGAAGAGGGGCTGTTATTTTGAAGCAATCACTGGCAGAAAATAGGAAGCTACCATCATGATGAATATAGGAGATAACACATAAAGAAAACAATGAAAACCCACAAATCTTAGTGAAAATTACAATAAAATTTAGAACTCAGTCATTAACACTTTAGAAGAAAAGATGTCTCCTTTCACAAGTGAAATGATCAATTGAACCAGTTCTATGAAATTATTGTTAATACTGTAAATGGAAAAGTGAATTACTGTTGAAAACAACCTTTTTGGAGGAGGAACTGTGAAAAATTTAAGTTAAATATATATGTTCACTCCAGAGAGGAAATAAAGTTATTTTGTTATATTTATTTTTTTGCAGCAGACTTACCTAAAAGTGAAAATTGTTAAAATTAAAGGATATTTTATTTGTTTTATCAGGAAGATATGTAATTAGATATTTCACCAAGACTAGTTCTTATATTAGTGGGAGGACTATTTATATGAGATGAACATTTTTGCCTCAGAGACTCATACTTATCCTTCAAGAAAAGCCTGTTGAGGCATGCTAGGTATTCAGGGTAGGTCTATAGTCACTGAACCAATTTCAATACTTCTGTAGCTTGACTCAGAAGATATCTGCAGTGTAATGCGGTCTTACCTAGCTGTAATAGGAAATTTAATGAAATAAAGGTAAATACAAAGGACCTTCCCCACAAAGATCTTTAGTGAGAATTTAAGATTAACTTCCAGGAAAAGGATAAAGTCAAGTAAATAGGATTTCTCATGAATTCTTAATCATTCTTATAAAAGAGTGGTCAATTTGGGGATGAAACAAATTACTGGAAACAGGAAGGTAGAATAATGAAAATAATTGAAAGTTGAGGAAGGATTAATGGAAGGACCTCCTGTGAGGGAAAAGACCTAAACAAATCATGAAAGTAAACAAATGGAATAAAATAGTCTACTGTATTAAGAGTCTGTGTGGATATTGACTGACACTGTTTTTTTTTAAATATATATTTCTGCCAACTTTAAAGGGTCTATATCTACACATTGATCTTGCTATGGACGTATCTTGGATTTGAAAGAGAGAGGCAACTTTGTGGATAGGTGCGAAGGTTTTCTATTTGTCAGTCAAGAAGAAGACAGTTAAACTCACCTCGAAGGCAACTGAGAAAGATTTGGTCACCCATACATAGGAAGATATCTTCTAAAGCCACTGACATTGTAGTTGACCAAAAGTCTATATGACTACCAACCATAAGAAGAGAGTTCTTTCATAATTAGTTAAAAGTAAAGTCTAGTGGACAAAATACCTGACTACCTTTTGAAATAAAAATACCAAGTGTATTAAGATGTCATGGAAAGGGAAAAGAAATACAGATCTCAACTATATCAGCATTAACTTGATAATGCTGCAGAACCTCATATCGATTTAGTGACCAGTGTCTTAATAAAGTTCTGAAAGAGAAAGTAAATCCAAAACCACATTCTTTTTCTAATTGTTAAGTATTGATAGAAGTGTTTTTTAAAAACTCTAGAGTTTTTGAGATGTTTATTAATGCACCAAAATTCAGAATCCAACAAAATCAGTTGCATATTCAAATACCTTTAGTTATTTCTCTGAAGATCTATTTAACTGAGCTCTTTTCACAGGAGAAAAACAAACAAAAAGCCATCCTTACCAATGCCAATATGCCTTTCAGTATCAGTGTTTATTAGTAATAAACAGTAGTAATCTGAAGCCTGAGGCAAATGCCTGTGCTGATATCTCATTTTCCAGTCACCAGGTCCATGCTGGTTACTCCTGTTCTTACTTCCTAATTGAGAGCTCTCTCTAACACATCATGCACCAGTGCAGGATAAGAAAACCTATTCTCAGATACCATCTCATATGATTTCAGACCTCTGGCAGATTATGGATGGGTGCTTTTACTAGGTACACAGTCAGAAAGACAAGTTTGCTACAATTTCAACTCTACAGATGGCAGCCTATGTTAGTGCTGAGTTTTCCATGAGATTACATCACCATTGAGTTCCATACAGGATACTGCACACAAACCTCCCCAGCTTTCTCAGCCTCACACCTATCTACTGGTTTCTATTTATTTCTTCTGTTAAATTTTCAACATCAAAATTGACAAGGAGCAGAACACTTTCTAGGAAACCACTACCATAGGCTTTACTGAATTGTATTTTGTTTCAATTCTTTTCCAGAGGACCTTGGCTAATGGCCATTTACTTGTATCTCTAGACCCCTTTGACCTAGCTAGGACCATGTGATATGATATTGTCAAAAAATGGAAAACTTCTGTTTTCATTCCACCATGATAGTTAAGCAAACATGAAATTTCAATATTTTCTTATCTCCTCTTGGCCTTTTTTCCCTCCCCTTTTTCCTCCTCTTGTCAACATCTGGGGTGATCTTAAAAGATGTATGTTTAAAGGACTAATTCGCTATTCCACTGTCCATGACTCTGTAGAAAGTAGAACATCCTCTCACAGCACCCCCAAGTATCACTCAAGAACACTCTCTGTGTACTTTGTCACACAAATAGTAAGCTTTAAGGGAGTTAAATCATATAAGCTTGGGATTTGTTTGTTATGGCAGCTGATATTAATGAGACTGATTTTTGTTTATAAGGAAATTTTAGGTTCCATTGCTTAGTTTCTATATCTTCATATTTAAAATCAAGTTTTAGAAATACATATTTAAAATATCATTTCTGCTTCAGGCATTTGATTTCAATAGAAAAAATATACAGTTTGTCTTTGAAAATTGATTTTTTCACTTTTACTTTGAATAGAGCATTTTAAAACAAAACTCCCAAATTTTTATAGCTAAGTCAATTTACCTTTTCAGAAACATATGTATGGAAAAGTACCACTGCTGTTCTAAATATTGAAGGAAAAGAGGAAAAGGGAAATGTAATGCATAGGTAGGGTTTGAGAATGAAAATTCAGTTAATTATCTGTTCTTAAGTTATTATAAAACAACACTGAGGACATCTACTCTACTTTCCAGTGAGACCAATAAAGCACAAATTATTTTCATCTTTGTAATACAACTAATCCTTAGAATTACTCCTTTATTTTCAAATATTTGCCATTAGCAGTAAGCATCTTTAACACCACACAAACAAACAATGGAATTTCCAAATGCTGATATTGACTGAGCTGTTTCTGAGATTATCAAATATGTATGTAGAGTTATAGAGACTAGCAAGAATGTGTTCATTATGCACACCATTTAGAGGGAAAATACATGCATAAATATGTATAAACATGTATTTACAATTGTGCACTGCTCCAGATGTTGACAAATGTTACAGTATCAAGATTAATTTGTTCATTGTTTTAGTTTAATTTAAATTCTGTATTAAAAGTAAAGTTAGAGTGAAGCCTGACCTGGAGATTTAGGAATGTTTTCATCAAATTATTTACACATATGCCTATTAAATAGCTATTTTTGACAGAGATTATTTCTAGAAGGAAACATGCCAAAAGCCAACAGTCCATTTAGGGAGCTAGTACATAAACTGAGAGAACTGATCAATTACTGCCTGAGGCAACATGTGCCAAATGACAAAGGCATGCTGGCAAGAGATGCTATTGTGGATTGAGGAGCAGAAAATAATAAAATTAAGTCAGTGTTTGTGAAAGAATGCATACTGCATTCTAATTTGGATACTATTAGACTTTCATTTGAATAAACAGTTTAATACTTCAGTAGCTCTTGATTATTGAACAGAGGTATATATTATTTTAGTGGAAGGTAGATATATTATTATAATATTACAACAGGGATTTGGAAAGCTGATTTCAATAAATGTCCACTATGGTGCTGTTCATATTTGTGAAGTGAAGTGAAGAGCACACCCAAGCATCTGTTGTCATATAGTGTAATCCAACAATGAACTTTGTGGCAATGCAGCTTTATATGAAAACAGAACTAAAGATTCTTTGGCTTATGACTATGCAACTCAACCAGTTTTGAGTCACTACAAAATAATGATGAAGTGATTTTATGGTCATTTATCTACACACTTATTTGATATTTCATTCACCTTTAATACATTCATTTAAAGTAGTTTGAGTGTGCACAGTGTTTGTAGTATAGTGCCCTGGAGCAAAAATATAAGTCAGATGAGATAAATGCTTATCTTGGCCTGTTTCCACTGCTATGACAAAAATACAATAGACTGCATAGCTGATAAACAACATAAATTTATTTCTCACAGGTCTGGAGGCTGAGAAGTCCAAAATCAAGTTCACAGTGTATTCATTTTCTGGTAGCTCCTGGTTTCCTGACTTTCCCCACATGGTTAGAAGAGAGGAGCTTGGATCTCTTCAGCCCTTGAAAGGACACTGATCACTATTAAGGCTCCACGTTCCTGATCTGATCCACTCCTGAAATTCTCACTACCCAAGTCTTTGGTTACAAGTTGTGGCTGCCTAATTGACCTAAACTGATTCAAGATACTTAACTTTTGTGGTCATTTTGACTTTGGAAAAAAAGCCAGAAGTTACACTGTGCCAGTTTTGGTTACTAAGTTGGATGAGAATTCACAGTACTGCTTCTAGGAGCCTGTCCTTCCCTCGGATGGCACTGGACAGCAGCATTCACTCTGTTTTTTTATTACAACTTGCAAGGACACAAATGAGGATTTCTGGAACTAACTCAAAAAATGACAAGAGCAGTGGGATAAGTGTGTTTCAACTGAGGGTGAGTATTTTGAGGCGAACTAATGGCAATGTGACATTTAGTGTAGCAATTTTTAAAAAATTTAAATATCTGCCATCTATTTTGATCACAGTGCAGTAATATATAATGGAATCAAAACATGAAGTTTTCTTCATCAGAGAAAGAGGCAAATTAATTAGCTAATTAACCTGCATTCAATACCAGCTCATTAAGTAAGAAGTTTAATTTTTAGTTCTTTAAATTTTGTTAACACATAACCCAAAATATTTGGTTTAGATTGCTTAAAATTGTGCCTTCTTGAAAATTTTACAGGCTCAGTTTACTTTTCTAAATATTTATGTTCAGTACTCTAGCTGAAAGTCACAATAAAATATATTCTTTTCAAGACCAAAACTCGTTTTAAACTTACTACATGCATAAATATCAGCACAAAAACTGTTTTATATGTTTTCATACAGATTTTACCCATTCAAAATCTCAGCTTTAAATTACAGAGTAGCAAAACTAATAATGTCCAAGAGAAATATGGAGTCAAGAAAAAAGCAAATATTTTCTGCTAGAATTTATAAGCATACATATAACTGATTAAACTGAAAAATATAGGAATTGGTCAAGTTCATGATATGACCAAGAAAAGACTTGATCATCTTTGTTGAGATTTTATGATTTTAAAGTAACCTAAGGCAATATTTTACAATTAACTAGCAGGAAAATTATCACAAAAGTAATTTTAAACTAGTAATGGACTCAGATTTGATCATCCTAGAACAGATAAATTGGACTACTGTGAAACTTATCTATCTAACGGAAGAAAATTAGTTGTACCAAAGAAACACACTGTATTTTCTATTTTAATCAATATCATACTTTTGGTCAAAGATTTCTGAATTATCATTGATGATTCTTCTTTTTATCACATTGCTTTTGCTAGAGGAAAAAAAGTGTTTGCAATTCATTTTCTCAGAACTTTATATTCAGGTGACTTGGATTATTAATTTTTCCTTATTCAGGTATTGAATAATCAAAGACTCACTGACTTCTAGAAATAACTTTTATCACATGGTTCATTAAAGACAGAAGTCCTACTACAAGGCCAATGCCTGAAGTAATGAAGAGAGTACCCTATCTCTGCCCAAACTCCAGCACAGAGAGCTCAGCACATGAGTTATACAACATGTAAGACCTTGTCTGAGAGGCCTGGTCTTCGGACCACTGAAAAAGTTCTATTATTAGTTACACCATTAAATTGACCACGAGGTTTTGATGAAGTCACGTACTCTTTTGGTTTCATTTTTAATCTATAACTTGATTACAATGTTACTCACAAAATAACATATGAAAAGCTTTGAGAAGGCTGCCAGATTGGGAACAGCCAGACTCAAGCCTCTCCCAATGAGTCAGCACCATTTTCAGCCTCAGGGGAGAGAGAATAAGGTCACATGAACAAGAAAGCCCAGTCTGGGAACAAGCGCCATGTGTGGGCCACCAGCAGACTGGAAACAGCTAGAACCACAGCCCCTTATGACACACAGGCTGGCAAACAAGAAGTACCAATCCTCCCCTCCACCCTTGTAAACAACTGGCTCATCCAGAGAAACACAGGCTCTGATGATGGCTATCAAGGTGAAAATGGATGCCTGTGGTACACTGGTATTTCACTAACATTGCATGTCTAGGGCCAGTGATCTGATCATAGATTCAGAGGATAGCAGTACACAGTGTGGCATCTGGGGGGATCTACTTCTGAGGGTTGCAGCCATTGTTGATTCCCTATGGTCTTGTTTTTCAGTCCTATATTGTTTCCATTGGTTTTGGGGGCTGGGTTTTATTCTTTTTTGTTTTGTTTATGTTAAATCTGATGGCAGGAACAGCTATTTCAAAGATAGCAAGATATATTATGTTAGCAATTTTGCAATTAGTATTGACTTATTTTGAAGTCCTTTATTTCATTCATTGTCTTGTTTTTATTGTTTCTATTCTATTCTGTTCTGTTTGATTTTTGCTATGTCTGCAATTATCTGCAGCTATTTAGAAGACATCAAAAGGTATTATGGTAACTATTGTTGATTTTGTAATGTTTTGAAGTTCCATATCTCTTACACTGGTTTGTTTTGATTGTTTTTATTCTGTTTTATCCTCTATAAAGTAAAATTTTAAAAAAGCTTTGAGAAGAGTTAGCATTATAAATTTACATTCAACTGGCTGGTCACGTGAACAGGGTCTTCCATTCCATAGGCTTTTACATCTGTCAACTGAGGGTTAAACTAGACCGTCTTCTCTCCATTCCCTTGATCCTTAGGAGAGTCTCCCATTGAAGTACTGGTCTTTTTCAATTTTGTAAACCAGAGACAGAGTTATCTTGCTGGGTTTCTCATGTTCTCTTCATCGTATTTTAGCTGTGACTACCAAAGCACATGTGTACTTTATATTTTATTATATATCCTCTTCAAAACAAAACAACAATTCTTCAGTTCTTTACATAGTTTTCATTGTGGTAGGTAGACAAAATTTATCAGATTTTTATTCTGCTATTTTTGGAAGCTTTTGAAATATGATTGTACTCATAAACATTAATTGTTGAAGATTCATTAATATTCAAGAGAAATGTTATATATAAAATATTTATTTTTAAGAAAGTGCTTTAAGAACTAGCATATTAATGGTATCCAAAGAATTTGGAACTCAGTCCATAGGAGACTATGATGAAATCTTAGTAAAAGAAAAAGCAAACTAAATATTTTATATATTTTATAAGCAAGCAAACAAATAAAACTTTACTACCAGTAAAAGAAAAAGAACTTTAATACCACTGTTGACTTCCTTCAGTAATGAAGACACACATTTTGGTTTGAAAAATATGTATTGATTTGTTTTTTCCTTGATTTACCAAGAGATACAGAAAATTCTTTATACTTGTATAGTTGAAAGGAGCTTTAAAACACAAAGTTGACCACTCTCAACAAGATGAGAGGATCTGTGAACTCCTTTCACTTTGGACAGTACAATGTGGGAATGAGCACTTTGGTCCATGGGTGATATGAAGGAGGTTAAATCTTTTGGCAATGTGGTTGGCTGATGATGTTTCTGGATGAAACTTTAAGCTTTCTTTTCCACTAATGTTCTTTGGTATAATCTATTTGAATTATGTTGACTTTTGTGAAACTTTTTTCTCTATAGTATTTGTGTATGTGTAAAGAAATTTACAGTGTGGGTATGTGTGTCTGTGTGTAAAAACGTTAAGAAAATTATCTTTCTCAATATGCCAGATTGATTTATTATCTCTCCCCCAAAAAAGAACATTTCCTGGATTAAGTGATATGTATTTTGAGAAAGATCATTTTGATTTCCACTTTTAAAAAATCTCTTTTGCTGAAAATAAATAAATTTTTTTGAAAGATAGACCCTTTGTCAGCTAATAGAAGAGTCAGACAGGCAAATCTTGAGTCATGTGTGATGGACTGCACAGTGATGACCCTGGTATTGGTTCTCTATGAATCCTGGGGCAATTTACATAGGGAGGTGAGCTTTTTGGCGATATTTTACTATTGTTATTTTTGTTTGAGGTTATAGGTATGATTGGACATATGTAGAAGGAGCTATACTTATTCCTGTTGTTTCCCCAGTGTAATTTATTCTGCTTTTATTGAATATTACTTTGTTATTTCTGTTTGTTTTTCACAAATGTGAACTTCTGTTTTGGAAAGCATTTGATGCATATGTAGGGAAGACTTGAATTTTAATACATACCTTATCATTTCTATATAGTCTAAACTGTTTTCTCTTTTTTTTCTTTTATGTATAACCTGGAAAGAATAATACCATATGCACCACAGGTTGATTCTTGGATTAAATAAGTAGAGAACATGAGTTTAATGTTCTGGTAGAACATGAAAAGCACACAAGATATATTCAGTAATATAATTATTTTATCTTCCTCAATTTTTATGTGTTTCTGGGTAGGAGATGACATTCACATTTAAACACTGATTCAGCCTTGTGAGGAGCTATTAAACTATATAGTTTTTCAGTTTCTGACATCCTCAACACTTCCCACCATCTCCACATAGAGAGCTAAACATAACCTATCCTTGAGTTCTCAGATCAAATATATTTTTCTGTTTGGTTTGATGAAACCAGGTTAGACTTCCAGTTGTGGACCTCTGATAATGGTCTACATTGCTTTGTAGTGTTCATCAGAATTGTGATTACTTGTACAAGTATTCTATAGCATCAGCTCCAAGAGAGAGAAAACTACCTGTCTTTTTGACCAGTATATCAGCAATGCCCAATGCATGAGGAGCTGGCAGTAGATATTTGTGGACTCATTTGCATGAAATCTATTCCTCTAACTTGAGGAATTCTCTCTTTCTTCCCGGGGTAAGTAGATAGGCCTGTGACCAATGCAAGCATGTTTTTTTTTTTTTATCTTTGCAGAGCGGGCTTCCATAGACCCTCTCTCAACAGTGGTTTAGCCTGCTATCTTCACATATTTCTATCTCATCATTTCTCCTTTAAGTTCTTCACAGATCCCTCTGTGTTTCCATCAGTCAATGTAACTGTTAAATGTGAAAACAGCACACAGTAGAAGCTAACACTCTCTCTATATCCTATATGTAACTTTTGAAAGTATAAAAGACCTATTTCTTTAAGACCATCCCTACCCACTATAAATAACATGTGAGAAACAAACATTATCTCTGGCATCATCCAGAATTGTTGAACAAGTTGATTCAAATCAATTTTAAAAGTATGCTCAGTGTCAATATGGCTTACAATTACATGTGATTCGTTGAGTTAAAATCTAATTTTCTAGATTCTAGGTGGTTTACTAGATGTTTTCTACTTTGAGAACATGTTGCTCTTTCTCATTAGAGGAAAAAGACCCACAAAGTGGATAGATGACAAAGAAGGTGGGAATTCTAGCATATATTAAAATGGGCACCTTAAATTACGTGGTGGTGCATGTCTGTAGTACCAACTACTCTGGTGGCTGAATTAAGAGGATCACAAATTCGAGGCCAACCCAGGCAATTTAGTGATGTAGAAAGATCCCATCTCAAAATAAAAAATTAAAAAACCTGGAAATATAGATCAGTGGAAAGGCTTTTAGACAAGAACAACTAGTACTTTCATAAAACTTTGTGTAGTTTAAAGGTCTATTTCCATTTCTTTTGTGTTTGAAGCCCTGAACTCCAAAATATACAGGGAAATTATTAGATCCACATTACATCTGATCAATGACATGATATATTAATGTTTTGTTCCTTTCTGAGCTTGTTGACTGCTTTCAATAGACCAGACCATTTAGAGTGTATTACCACTAGGTAATTATAGTGTATTACCACTAGATAGAGAGATTATATTTTAAAAACTACATTTATTTTTTTACTTTATAATTATTAACACATTAATTGTATGTATTGTGTTCATTGTGATATTTCCACACCATGCATTGATCATATCAAACCAGCCTTTTCTTCCCAATTCCCACAAATTTCTCTATCCTTAATAGTCTCAGTTCTACTTTCGAGCCAACTTTTTAAAGATTCTTCATATGAGAGAGAACAACACTTGTCTTTTTGTGTCATATTTATTTCATTTAACATTATGCACAGTTCCATCTGTTTTATTGTAAGTGGTAGAATTTCATCCTTCTATAAATACATGGTGACTAAACACTTTAGAATGAACAGTGGGTCTGTCTTTTCTTTACACTGTAGGATTTTACCCCTGTGGAGTAAGGGAGAAGGGAAGGATTAGCTCAAGTGGGAAATTCCCAGGGCATGATCAGTTTTGTTTCATCTCTGCAAGTTAGCTGAGAGAGCCTTTGCGAGTTACTTCTCTGTACTTCAGTTTTGTCATGAAATGGAAGTGAGAGTAACACCTATTCCATAGGGTTACTCTGATAATTTGAGTTTAAAAATTAACATTTAACACTTGGCACATGGGAAATGCTAGCTATCATGATTGCCACTGAACTGTACGTTCTCTTCCACAAATGACTTAAGTAACTGCGTGCCTACTCAGTATTGTCAGTTGACCATACACCTATATGAGTATTTCATAATGCTGCAATTCATTTCAGTCACAGGCTATCATTCTTTTATTTAATTAAAATGCACTCATTTTTAAACTACTTGTCAAAATGTTAACTGACACTAATAGGACAACCCTAGGATTTTATGTAGACTAACTGATTTTGGTGGCCATTTTTTCCATGTTCACAGTGTGCCAAGTACTGTTACATGTGCTTTCATATTTCTGCTCACAATAAAACTGTAAAGGTGCACTATCATTACCTTATTTTCATGTGAGGAAGCTATGTCCCAAGTGAATTAGGTGGTTTTGTTAAGATCATTCAACTAGAGACAGACTTAGACCATCTAGGAAGTATCCTGGGAGGTAGTAGAAAAGGAGTTTTGGGAAAATGGACTGTGGAGTCACATGGGCTTTGATTACAGTCCTAACTGTCACTAATGTGAGGATCACCTTTCCCCTGCACATGAGGAAAGAGAACTATAAGATATAGACAGCTTTGAGATTAGCTTTCTGAAATAATCATTCTTTTAAAAAAGTAATCATTAATTTTTGAGGACTCTAGAATAAAATGATTAGAAAAACTTGAGCACACAAGAATAAATTCCCAAGGATAGCACAATTTTCTGTCATAATTCTGATCATGCATATCCTTTATAAGGTGGCTAAGGGATAAAAGATGCTTCACAGACTTATTTTACATTGTACTTGTCAGCAACTTTAATTTAATAAATCACCTTTGAAAGAGCTGTAGCAACCATGAAGATGCCATATGTTAGGTTTGCTGAGTATCTTTGTTTGTTACATTTAGCTGATCAAAGATATTCATACTCAAGTATAGTCTAGTTACAACAATTAAGAAGAATCTAACAATTAAGAAGATGGACATGTTCTATTGCCTGAATCCTATGAAAGTTGTTATTTAGAACTGTATTTCAAGGTACAAAATCTATTAGAGAAGTTAATTCAAGCAATAAAAGAGTACCAGGGAGTTATCAATTTTTTAAAACTTCCTAGAGGAAAGTTCATTATATATAGTACAGGTTCTACCTCATGTATGATAGTATTGTTTTTAAGAACAATATTCATCATTGCAATGATATATCACTAACTAGGGACTGAATATAGACCTGTAATTGATTTTTACTTGCAAAAGAAATAGAAATTTCAAGATAAAAAGAAATACTACAAAAACATATTACAAATAGCATTTAAATTGTTCCATGGTGCTCTCTAGCATATTAGGCATAATGGTAGTAACAAAGAGATATTAAATCAGAAGTAGAAAATTACAAAATTTTGATTACAATAACATGTTCATTATGTAATAACATGTTCGTTGATGTTTGTGGAGATACTTTACAATAGTGTCAATGGGAACTAAAAGAGTTATCCATAGTTGAGTTTCTGATACCCCCCTGTCCATAGCTGAGGCAAAATGAACAAGGATATGGTAGATATCAGAATAGAGTGAGTAAACTAAGTCTTTTGGATTTGCTCAGAATTATTGTAAATACAAGTAGTCAAGCTCTGAGCATTTATTCCATTGTTGCAAAGGTTTCTAGACAGGCATGGTTCACGTAACTCAGTACATCCAAGTTTATCACAAAAGCTTTAGACAGCCAATAGCATTTTTAAACACACAAGGCAGTAATCACTACAACTACTGCTGTAATTTACTAAATCCTCATCATATAAGATATGTTGTTAAGAATGCAGTTTACTCTCATTTTTCATTTAATCTGCCCAACTACATGAATCTGAACCTTTTCTAAAATTCTCATTTTGAAGAAGAGAAAACTGTTTTAGAATTTTTTTAACATTTTAAAAATCAAAGTTATTTTAATTTTATTGCTTGGTAATTTTCATGTTAGGGTATTTTCTTAGTCTGCTTTATTTGATTACTTTAAGTAAATCCTCCTTATTCCTTTTGTTCTATGTGATGTTTTTATTGAATTCTGGACACGAAAGGCAGCACACTAGAGATGGAGATAAATAGCATTTTGCATAGAATATGCTCTTCTCTTCAGTTTGTCTGTTCGCAGGGAAATTTTAGTCCATAGCATTATGGGTTGCTGCTTTGTGATTTTGTGACTGCCTTTACTTTAGGGCACAATGCACATCTTATTCTTTTAATGTTATCTTAATGTGGAAATGAACTTACCGGCATGTTTTCTTATTCAGATCAACCCTCACCTTTTGGTTTTTCCATTTGCTCCTCATGTTTTCTTCCCAGTGGTTGACTGACAGGACTTAATACTTGGTGACTGAGATTCAGGTTTCAAAGACCAAGTATATAATCCCTTATTTTAGTCCAGCTGAAAAAATAGAGACAACTTGTACTTAAGGTTGGAATTTTCTTAGTTAACATGTCCCACTCCACATGAAAGACACAATGTGCTATGAATCTTTACTCAATTTTGTGTGAGTTTCCCACTCTTCCCTAAAGAGTGAGAGACTTAACATGGGTTGGTTCCAGGACAATTTTCTACCTTATCCCAAAGATGGTGTGTGTGTGTGTGTGTGTGTGTGTGTGTGTCTTTTCTTAAGTTAGTTTTTGCTTAAATCCTGGGAGTGGTGGTTTGTGCCACCCTTACTGCAGCAACTTAAGGCTTTTTTTTCCATAGAAGGAAAGGTTTAAAGGATGGCTTAGTGATTTCCGTGGTGGTGAATGGTTTCCTTATACAAGTATGCTCTATCATAACAGGGCTTCTCCTGTATCCAAACATTCCATAACTCTTTCTTATGAGCTCCAGCAAAGGTCTGTAGAAAATATCTTACAAATATTGTGAAGACCCCTAATATCTATCACTCCCAAGTTTTACACACTCTTATGCTAGCTTAGACTTTGTCTTATCAAATTTTTAATAAGTATGCTCTTTTACCTTTTATTCCTCGTGTGTTTCTCTTGGCACCAAGCCAACCACGCATGTTTTAATATGTAGTATCATGTATGCTTGAAAGCAGAAAGATCTATTTGTATAGTAAATTATTTTTCCTCAAGACCAGGTCACCAAGAGAAGCTATTGGTTTGTAGTTTGAGGTTTTATAGTTATTAATTTATAAAGGCTATTCTTTCCAACTTTCTAATGTGTAGCCTTCATTTAAAATACCAGTGACCATATTACATACTTGTTTGAAGACTAGTTCTTAAAGATACAGTTCATGATACAAAGACTTGTGTACAAGTGATTAACTGAACAAGTACACTCAGATGAACATGAATTTCAATGATCACAAAAAGAAAGGATAAGAAGCCAAGAAAAGATACTTCTTGGTGACATCTCAGATATCTAATCATTTGAGGAACTCTTGAACAGAAATTAACCTTCCATGTATATACTGATTTAAAGCCTGAGACGAAAGAGAGTCATTTAGAAAGGCAGACCTGTACCTTGGTGACAGTCTACTTGAATGTGGTTCTAGGTATAGATGAAAAGTAGCCCATTCCCAAGAAAACTCAGCTGATCTTTATGTGCCCAGGGCCACCCAACCAACCCTACACAACAGGAACCCAGGGACATCCATGCCCACCCCTGTTTCCTGTAACTGGCCTAATGACCATGGACCCAACTGTTATATCAAAGCAGCTCTATTGTCTAGTTCTAGTCACACTCTGCCACAGAGCTGGAAGTAGACCTGCCTACCCAGGGCAGGACCCAGATGAGTCATGTTCACCTATTTACCTGGTCACAGGCTCATCATATGCAGAGTTGATTACAGAACCAGATATGGTCCCCTGATCCAGGTCTACCCTCATTCTACCTTGGTGTCAGAGGGACTCCATCCACCTTAAGATATTGTAGGAACCATAAGCACCTATGACCCCATCACCAACCTGTAAATCATGGACGTAAAGTGTAGGCCTAGAAGCAGTCACATGCCTTGGGTCAAGCTTCATTCAACTGCAATGCAAGAAGTCATCCCATTTACTCAAAGACCTAACAAGAAAAAGATTGTACCTGACCAAACCATTGTGCAAGAACAGAAGGTGAGCTCCAATAAGACACAGACAAGACAAAAGCAAGAACACACACACACACACGCACATACACACACAGATATGTATCGGAAAGCTCTACAAATAGATAGAAATCTTAAGGACGAACAGAAAAATTCTATAGCTAAAGAATACAAATAAAAGTGTAATTTAAAGGTATAATAACATCAGATTTGATTAAACAGAAGAAAAAAATTCTGAACAAGAAGATTGGTCACATGAGAACATTTGATGTGCAGAGAAAAAGAAAAACAAAGAAAGTAGAAAACACCTATGTGACTTAGGAGACACTAACAAGTAAGCCAGTGTACATGTTATAGAATTTCCAGTAGGACATGACAGAATGTAAAATGTGAAAACCTATTTAAGTAAATAATAGCAAAAAAAAAAAATTTTCCCTAAGTCTTGGAAAGGATAAGATGTTCTGATCCATAAAACTAAAGTTACCCTAATCAGAATTAACACTATAAATTAATATTATAAATAAATTATTAGCATAAAAAATAATCAGAATTTTGAAAGCAACAGGAGGCAAGCAACTCATTACATACAGGACAACTCTCCCTACATAAGACTCTCTGTATACATTTCAGCAAAAATCTAGCAGATCAAGCAAGAGTGCAATGATGTATTTCTAGTGCCCCAAAGTAAAAGTAAAAATTACCAACTGACAATCCTACATCCAACAAAACTCTTGATTAGAAATGAAAGATGGATAAAGATTTCCTCAAGCAAATGAAAGCTGAGGCAATCTCCACTAGCTTTGACTTATAAGATATGATAAAAGGAGTTTTTCAACTGAAACAATAAATACTAATTAGTAAATTGAGAACATATTAAATTACAAACCTCACTGGTAAGGTTAAGGTTAAAATACACTTGTATGTTTATAAGATATTTGAGCTAAGTCTCATGATAACCACATGGAAAACAATTTTTATAGACATGCAACTAAATAAGAGAGAAAAAAGAAAGTATACTACTTCAAAACTTATATCAGGTGATAGATGTGTTAATTCATTTTAATTTAGTAATCATTTCACAATGCATATTTGTAAATTAAATATATATTAAAATCTTCTATTTCATGTATATAATTTTTATTTTCAAATATACCTCAGTAAAGCTATAAAATAACAATTTTCCACGTGCAATATGTCCAACATACAAAGGTAAGACAGTGATGAATAACTGCATTAGAAAGTCCTGGTAGAAGAGAAAAAATCAAATAGGTACACATAGCAGGCACTGACCCATAGTAATTCTGAAATACTGCCATATGTATTTTGTCAGGGCCTTCTCAAGGAAAAAAAAAAATCCTAGTAAAGTATCAGTTGTCTTCAACTGAATGGTTCTTAACCATTGATCTACTCATTTTTAACTTTACTCTCTGGGCTGTGGGTGCCACACTATAGTACTTTTTTTCTTTTAAAAAAATAACACATGGCCTGTATTTGTTATTGAAAGGTATTCTCATCTTTTTCCTGACTACAGAAATTTGGGATCCCCAAAGCTTCTTTTCATTTTGAAATATTTCTTCTTATAGAAAAAGGTGTTATAACTAACTTTAAATTTTATTTTTTCTTCATTGGGGGTTTAGCTCAGTAGCACAAGCTCTTGCTTGGCAAACATGAGGTCATGAGTTCAAACCCCATTACAATTTTTTTTTTTTTTTACTTTTCAGGAATCTATTGGACAGTTTCTCCATGCCATGCCCAAAATAGTCTCTCTTTGGGCTATTTGTGAGAGTGTGTTACAGTACCCTTGAGACTCATTGCAGGTATTTTTCCAAGTGTAAGGATCGATTGGGCACTGCCATGAATTGATCTGTGTTCTTAACTAAATGTTATCACCATTCACTTGATAGGATTTTTAGTCTAATATCATATGCTAAAGAACTTAGAAATGTGAAGTGGTTTTACTTCCTAAACTAGCATGTTTTATTCCTAAAGTCTGTCTGCCAGCAGAATCTTTTGTCTTAGCTCATCTCTCTTATCCTATACTTACTGTAGACATGAAGAAATCAATTGTCAGTTTCAATATTCCTTAGCCATAGCTATACGTTTATTGAGTATGCTTTGTTCTCACTGTTTGAAGTTTTGAGTTTTCCAATGGTTTTGAAATTGTGACCCCTATCTTTCAGACACAAACAGTACTTTCTCTGTTAAATGCTGGTAATGTCTTCTAACTGTACTGACTTGCTATTAGAGGATGGGATATGGTCAGAAGAAGTGGACCATTGGGAGTATGGCCTATGTCCACCTCTTTTCTGCTTCCCCTTTGACCTCTTTCCCTGCCTGACCATCAAGTCATGAGCTGTTTCTCCTCTGCCATGTGGCTGAAACCTCTACAAATTGTAAGCTGAAGTAAACCTTTTTTCATTTAAATTGTGGGTGTCAGGCATTGTGTGTCAGTGAACAGGAAGTAACTAAGACAGGAAATCATGTTATGAAATAATACAGAATGAAGAAGAGATGGTCATAATTCATTGCAGGCCATTGTTCTAACTATCTGCTAAAGTTTTGTTTTAATGAGATATGTTATGGCTTATATCTAGGTATAAAAACAATATACCTATTGTATATTGCATATAATATACAATAAAAGAGAATAAAAACAAATGAGACAAAGCAAAATAGAGTCAATCAAAACAAAAGGATAAATATGGTACAGACTTAAAAACAAAATACAAGATCAATAATGGCTACTATAATACCTCTCATTATCTTCAAAAGAATCATCAGGAATAATAAAATTGAACAAAACAATATAGAACAAGGCCAATAAAAACAAAACAATGAAGACAGTACAGGATTTCAAAAGACGGTAATAGTCAAACCACAATGAGTATTGTAGTGCATTTTATTTTCTTCAAAGTAGTTGCCTACACCGTCAGACTTGATACTATCACAAAAAACAGAGTAGAATAAAATCAGTCAAAATAAAACAATAAAAGCAATACAGGGCTTCAAATCAAGCTAATAACAAGTCAAAAATATATCCTGCTATCTTTGGAATAGCTATCCATGCCGTCAAATCTAGTACAAGTAGACAAACTGGAACAGAATATAACCAAACTAAACAGAACAATGAAAACAATATGGGTTTCAAATCATAATAGATTAACAATGGCCACTGTCTTCCCTTTTTGGACAATCCTCCCCCCTTCAATTTCACAGGATGTATTTTACATTTAGGATCCCACTAACTCCTTTAGATTTTATACTAGGGAGGCAACCTGCTATTCACCTAAGTAACTCTGAACCTTTTTACCCCTGAGCATGATCTCAAGTTGTAACCTACAAGAGCCTCAAGGTTATCTTTCTTTATAGCTGAGTAGTTTCCCATAATATAAAAAAGGGTCATGGCTTTCTAATCAATCTGCAGCTGATGGGCAATCTACCCCACTTTTTTCTGTCACATAGATCAGTGGTTTTTCATCTTTGACTTTCAGTCTATAAACCTCCTTTCAAGTTAAAAGTATTTCTTATATAAAGCATATTGATGGACCCTATCTCCTGATCCACTTTGCCTCGGTTTCTTTTTATTGGTGAATTGAGGCCACCTATCTTAGTGATTATGGCCAACTTTCTTTGCCTCATCTCTGCCATGCTATTTTTCTGCCATTGGTTGCCTAATTTTCCCTTTCAGTCCACTTTCTGCCCCATTCAGTGAGCCCTCTCTGCCGCTGTTCCTGAAACCATGGTCTTTTTTCTTTCTCTCTAGAATGTCCTTCAGTATTTTTTGTAGGGTTTGTTTGGTGATCATGAAATCCTTCAGTTGTTCTTTGTCATGGAAGTATCTTGTTCCTTCATTAATTTTTAAAGATAGTTTTGCAGGATACATCAATCTGGGTTGGAGGTTATTTTCTTTCAGGGTTTGGAAAACTTCGCTCCAAGCTCTTGATTTGATGGTTTGTTTTGAGAAGTCTTTCATGATTCTGATGGGTTTTCCTGTATAGGTGAATCTGTTTCTTTTCTCTGACAGCTTTTAATATTCTGTGCTTGTGTTGAATTTCTGGGATCTTGATTATTCTGGGTGTAGATTTATTTTGATTATAGCTGGCTAAAGTTCTGCATGCCTCATTTATCTGAATATCATTTCCTTTTCCTATGTTTTGGAAGTTTTCTTTAATTATTTCTGTAAGCAGTATTTGTATTTCATTGTGTTTACTTCTGCTTTTTCACTCATGTTTTTTATTCTAAAATTATGCTTCTTTTTGTCATCTTGTAGCCTTTGTATTGTTACTTCCTGGTTCCTTGTTATTTTTAAGAGATCTTTCCTTTCATGATCACAAGCTGCAAATCTGTCTTCAAGGTTTGATAGTTTCTTTCAAGCAGTTTTGCCAGCTTTCAATGGAGTTTTTAATTTCCTGGTAATCTCTTTTAATCTGTTTCATGTATTCTAAATCTTTTTTATATTCTTCATTGAAGGTTTCCCTCATTTTTCTATGCTCCTCTGTTCTCCCATCTGTGTCTTCTTTAGAGGTGCTTAGCAATTCTTTTAGTATGCTACACATTTCTTCTTTTACCTGAGATAGTATTTCACTTCTAAGTCCTTTTTTATAGCCTCTTGAAGTTGTTTCTTTCTTTCAGTTGCTGTTGCTTCAGAAACTCCAGGTGTGCAATTCCTTATCTCTTCCATGTTTACATCTCTACATCTCCTTACCAGAACTACTTGGATTGGAGGCAAGAGACTACCTTTTGTTTCTTCCTCTTGTCCTGGTTTCTTCTGGATAAGCTAAAATAGGGTCCCTAGCACTTCCTGTGTTGGCTACAATTTCTCTGAAGTAAGACTGTTTGCTTTTTCTAGCCTGTGCTGGCTAGGAATATCTGAGGGTGACCATTGGGTGTGCTGTTGCAGGGCTATCAGTGGCTTGTGGAATGCAAGCAGGGGCAGGGCAGGCTGTTGCCTCCCTGGGAATCTGGTTAACAGCAGAGAGCCCTCACCAGGTATAATACATGCAGGGGCACAGCTGGTTGTAGATAGCTTTAGGGAAACCTCAGCGTTGGCTTTTGGAATATATATAAGGGCGGAGCTCAGTCCAGGCAATTTCCACCAGTCTGCTCTGAGCTAGAAGTGGCTGAAGGAAGCTGGCTATAGTTCTGGCTCTGGGTTTATACTGCCTGCTCCAAAATGGCCCCTGACCACTCATTCACTCCCATGGGAGGACTGAGTCCCCCACACTCACCACTAGCCAGTGCAGTTCTGCCACCATGTCTCCCCACAGAGACCTTCGGGCTTCCTAGCCACCACCTTCACTGTGACCATGCATCCCTAGGTTTCAATAGCTTTTCTCACATGGTAGTTCCAGCTCTCAGTGAAAGCGTCACTGGCTTCTGCCTTCTGCTGTTTAAATTTTTCTTCTTTTTATTCTCTCTGTGGGCTTCAAGTCTCACTTTAGATTCTTACTGGGTCCAGAGGACCCACTTCCTTCCTTCTTGTCTTCCCCATGATGCTATATTCCAGCATCTGGACTGTTTCTCTCAGAGAGGCTGTTTTCTCTGCTGCTTATTTTCTACCATCTTCCTAGGTTCTCTCCAGAAGTAGATGATTTTGAAAAAGGAATTAGATGGATGTCATGTTTTCTTACCACTTGTATTGGGACTCACAGTCTTGGTGTTTTGTGTTGAGTATTTGGTGCAAGCAACAAGTTTGGCCTACTAGCTAAGGTAGAAAGTAGAGCATAGCCTGTGGAGGTTGGAAGAAAGGGCCTCTCAAAAACAAAATTTATATTCCTTTCTTTTTGGAGCTTATCATATCCATCTTTTCACACAAAATTTACGGCTACTGAGTAAATGTCATAAGATGATAGGACTACGCATTCTTTCAAATTTCCAGTGGATCCTTTGCACATGCACATGTGCTCGTTTCATACACACTTTCTCTGTTTTCTGTCTACATTTGTTTTGAAAATCGTTTATCAATTCTACATTTTATAATTTTAAACAACTTAGAGATGCCTAATATGCTTACCAAACATTTTCATGAACTGAGTTCATGTGAAGCAAATTAATGCTCTTGTTCATTTTTGCTTACTTTTTGTTGATGTCTTTATCTTTATTAAAGCAATTCAGAATTTTAGTTTGCAGGTTTACTTTGCTATTTTAAGTGGAAAATATTTTGTCTGTCTCTTTCTGTGTGTATATGTGTATGAGTTTGCCTTCTCCTTTACACCTCTCTCTTCTCCTATCTGATCTGGGTCTAGCAGCTTGGCTGATCCATGTTGCAAGGGAGTTGGCATTTAAATTCAGGTCTACCATGTTGGTGTTTCTGTGCTATGGAAGTTGTGGATACAGCCAGTTACAGAGACAAACTTGGTTTATATCTTCTATGAGACTGTGTTTATATCTCTTTTCTCTCTAGCCAGCACATTCTATGCACCTTTGTCACAACTGGCCACCAGCAACAGTTGTTGCTTTCTCTTCAAGCAGTGAGTATGAATTATACTTCTGGCATATGAAGAATGATTTTGGTCCCTGTCAACCCTCTGGAACTAATCTGCAGTTTTCTGTTGCATTTTTCTAAGCCTGAAAGGCAGCAAGGTTTGTCTTCATTCCCTTCATGTCTTTGTATTTATGTTCCATTTTCAGCTTATGAAAATGCTATCTTTTTATAGAATGTTGCTTATTCATTAGATTTTCTTCTGTAGTGTTTTGTTTATTGTACAACTATGTTTATGCAGTTAAGAGGACACAAAATTATAGATTTGATGCATTAGCTTTGGCCTGTTTGTTCTTAATGCTTCCCTAAATTCAGAGAAAACAATTAGTTATACAATTTCACAATCATAATTTAAATTGGAGCTGACAGTTCAATATAGAATTAAGCACTTTGTTTCTTTGGTAATGATACAGCAAAAAAGCATGCAGTCAATCATTTAATGGGCAAATCTCACAATGTTGTGAAAGCATTTTCAAATTATTTCAAGCTGGTTTAAATGTCATAATTAACCTCAAGGATATCTTCATTACACAATAATAATATTGTCTAATTCAACAAATGTGTCTAGTGAGGAAAGGTCTCAGAGATACACAAATATACACAGTCTGGGGCTTGAGAAGTGGAAATGTTGTAAGTAAATTAAAAAAAATACAATGCCAAAATAAAATATTTTTCATTTCAAACACAGCCTTATAAAAAACAGTTAATAAAGGTTTGGCATCAATCCAGGCTCTAAATTACATTTTATTTGTACAATAAGGGCCTATTGTGTAGTTGAACCCTCCATTTTTAATATTTCATATGCTTAATCTGAGGGAGACTATTAATCATATGTAGTTTAGAGTCAAAAGACGACTATTGCTATGCCATTTAAATAGATGAAGGTAAATTTTTTATGTCATTTTAACAAGAAAGGATGAGGCAATATAATATCATAGTTGGTAGTACTCAGTACTTGTGGGATCACCTTTCTTCTAGTTATTCCTAGCTGGGTGACACTGGAAATGATACTTAAACTGGGTAAGACTCCCTTATGTGTAAAATAATGATCATAGTATTTCATGCTCTCAAAGGTGGTGATAAATATAAGCAGTAATGATGGCTCACAGTATGAGGTATGATTGAAAAATATGGTCTATGTTCAAATTTAAAATCAATTACTATGGCAGGAGATATACTAGTAAGTATATGCTTCAAAATACTCCCTCTCAACTTGAATATACTTATCACATTATTCTCACCACTTTCTGAAGCAATTTTGAATCTCCCATCTCGTTAGTATCTTTAGCTTTGCTTTCACTGCTAAATCCAGGCCCTAAATTGATTCAAAATATTTCACAGTCATTTTGCTTATTGAGAAGAGATGGAAGTTCCTTGGTGCTGAATCTGGGAAATAAGGGTGGATTAAATGCTGTAATGTTTTAACAAGCTTGCCTTTCCACTGAATGGCACTCAGCAGCAGAATTTATTACAATTTTTTTTCATACCTCTTAAGGACACTAGCAAGAAGACTTCCAGAACTGCTTCAGAATGTGGAAAGAATGATGTAATAAGGGTGTTTGAAGTGAGGGGAAGTATTTTGAAGGGATTTAATGACAATGTGTCTTTTATTATAATTTTTAAAAGGTAAACATATTCATTGTATATTTGAATTTTGATCATATCTCAGAAGTGATTGATAAACATAGTTCTTATTAGCATATCAAGTACTCTGAATTCAATCCTTTTTAGCATTTAAGAAATTAGCCTCAGTAGAACCTTAGAACAGGGAGTTAGCATATGTTACAAACAAACCAAAGACGAAAGTTCAGGAATACATAAAAAGGACACTTAGACACAAAGACAAAATGTAGAGCAGTGAGCAATGTATTGATTTCTAACAGCAAGGAATCTAACTGTATTTTACAGTTTGCCATTTATTATATGGTCTTGTGAGTAGATTAAGTGAAGGTCATGTTCTTGAACAAGTGAGAAGATAGCCATTTTCACTTTTTCCAGGGTTTTCCAATGATTCTAGAAGAAGCTACTGAGGAAAGGTTGAGTTTTTCTAAATTTTATGTCCTCCTGTCCATATTTCAACAAAAATTGTTTTCATAACATTTACTAACATAATGATATCAAGAAATTTGTTTATTTTTGGTTAAATATATGTCACTGACAAATTATATTAGAAAGTTGATTTACAGATACAGTTTTAGCAAAAATTCCCTAAATTAGAGTCTTATTAACAATCTAACATTCATTCCCTCTGTCCCTCAGATTGTTCTCTTTTTGGTAGCATAACAAAATACCTTATTACAATTGTGTGACTCCCTTATTAAAGATTGGGAATTGTCAAATATAGTGAGTAAATAGTCTTTCCTCTGAGACTTTAAAAGATACAGTAATTCCAGCTGGTTCTTTTCCAACAAGGATAATCTCTGTGGGAAGCTTGATAGAACATTCTCTGTATAGACTTCTTGAAGTTTCTCAAGCCACTGGAAAATCCTTGTATGTATGCAAGTTTTCCTTCTTTAGAAATCTTTTTTTCTCTAGATGAAGACACTGATAATTATTCTTATCATTTCATTTTTGAGTGGATACTTGGTTATCCACTCACTAAATACAGCATTTTAATATCAAATTCTACTATTCAAGTATATAGTTTTTTAAAATGTATGCTGAATACTTACACCTAATTTTCTACTAATAGAGTTTATGCTTTTCATCTGTAATTTTGGATAAATAATGCTATATCTTGTTCCTTCTGGCTATCTGGTAAAATATGTAGTATACCATGGGTACTCTAGGGTTAAGTACATTATTCCTATGTTTTAAAATGTCTTGATTATCTGATATATCCTCATAATTGAAACTCAATTTCCATGATGATTAATTTATGCTGAAAGTATAATTATAAAATAAGCAATTGTAGATGAAAGAAAATTAAGTGCAAATCTTCTTTGGCCTGTCCTAATTCTGGGCTTTTCATAAAATAATTAGAATTAAATTAAATATTTAAAAAAATAACAAATTTCAATCACAAGAAATCTCTCATATGAAACACGTTTGTTAGATACACTTGTGCAATGCATTTGTTTATTTCTTTACTGCTTTTGTCTCCAAGTACCTCAGTGTATTCACATATTTATATTTGAAGACTCCTCCAAACATTTTCATTAGGGGATTGTACATCTATATAGGATGCAAAAAGTTACAAGAGAATATCACACCCACCTTAACCAACATAAAAAAATCTAGATGAGCTCAAAAGTATAACCTTTTCAGACATATAAAAGATAAGGCTTCAAGGCAACCAGTGGAAATAAATTTGAAAAGGTGGCAGGCATAAAGAGAGAGGCACTGTAAAAAGCAGATAATACTATGGCTATTGTACACTATTAAAACTTGGACAGTGGCTAGCATAATTTAGAGCCTCTAGGACTTGCAGAGTCATGAATGAGGATGGACATCGACTTGTCAACTTTTTGTCATCTGCCTCCCTGGGGTACTCATAAGGACTAAGTGGAGAGAGAAAAGTTACTACAGTGATAATTCAGAGCTCAAAGGGTTGAGCATTTTGTTGGCCATAGTACTGGGAGAAGCAAAAGCCCAAGCAACTGTGGAATGAGCCCTAAGCAAAGATTCAGTGTCTAAAGTGGAAAGAAAAGCAAGTCCTTTGTTACTGGAGAAGCAATAATGAAAAATCTCTTTTGTGAAAGATAAAAGAGATTCCCATGACCCATACCACACACTGCGGATGCAATGTAGTCCACTGCTGTTGAAAAGCTAGGAAGCCTGGTCCCACGCAAAGATTCACTGCCACCGAGGGAGTAGGAAAGCTATCTGCCCACTCCAAGAGAGGACACAGAACACTGACACAGAACACCATACCGGCATGAAGTAGTATTATGATGACCAAGGAATGGTAAAGACTTTTTCATCCTGCGTGGATGCAAGGAGGAGTTTTATAAAATGTAGGAAAAGCCCGGCATGTACTGCCTGGTATGCAGGACCAGATGAGCATAAGACTGCGGCTGGGAAACCAGGAACGACCAACCTTGGCTCCTACCATGACTTTCTTAACTATTCAAAAAGGGCTAACTGTGAGGAAGAGCAAGACTGTAGGCAGAACCCTCTGTGATTCAGGGTCTCAGGGCCTGTTGAGAGCTGACAGCAGAGCAAGGATGCTGTGAACCAACTTGGGACAATGTAGAGATGCAGATGCAAAAGGAGGAACAAAGCACCTGCAGCAGGAACTCAATGTCATGATGTCATGACTGAGGCAACCAGGTACCCACAACTAATTCACCAAACTATTAGGGCATCTTAATCTAATGACTGACAGAATAAAATTTGACACAAATATGCAATCTGTTAATTAATGAATAATAAAGACAAATTATTCATTTAATTAGTGTAAGAGAGGACAACCATACAAATAAATTCTTAAAAGAATAATAAAGGGCTATTATGACAAAGTAATATCAATGAATGTGACAGCTTAAATGGAAAGACTACACAAATAATCAAATTACAAATAATCAAATTAACCATAGGAGAGATAGATAACCCGATTAATCTTTGTGTCTATAACAGTAGTTGAATTAGTAGGAAAACAATTTCTGGGCCACGTGATTTAGCCTGTGAATTCTACCAAATAATTAATTTAAAAATTGCAGTCACAGGGTATTCTTCATGACCATATTCTCAAAATACTTTACAAAATGTATCAACTCAAAATAAAAATGTAACAAACAGAAGGGTATGTCATAACCAAGTGGCATTTATCTTGAGTATCCAAGATAATTCCAACATTCAAAAACAGAACAATGTAATATTCTGTGAAGACTCACTGAGGAAAAAAAAACCAAGATTTTTGTAAGATAAAGAAATAATATTTGTCCCAAATGAACATCCATTCATGATAAAAATCTTTTGTTTTCTTCTTACCAAAAACACAATTTTTTTTATTTTGAAGAGACTAAAACCAAATGAAATAAAACTGAATAGTCAATCAAAATAGAAGTATGAACATGATACATGACTTAAAAACAAAAGAAAAGAAGATCAACAATGGCTACCTCATTCCTCTTATTATCTTTAAAAGCATTGCCCATACCATCAGGCATCATAAAATTGAACAAAACAGTGCAGAATAAAACCAATACAAACAAAACAATGGAAACAGTATAGGAATTCAAAAGAAGATAGTAGTAAAACCACAATGGGTATCATAATGCATCTTATTGTCTTCAAAGTAGTTACTTATACTATCAGATATGATAAAAATCTTCTATCAAATTTCAAAGACAACATTTTAAAAGAACAATGAACATTTAATGAGATTGAAAAACAAAAGAAAAACTATAACTAACATCAGACTCCCTGATGAAATACTAAACAGAGTCCCTCTGAGATTTGGAACACAAAGCAGCAGCACATTTAAGGAAATAGAAAATGACATCCATGATTTCTAGTGGTGACAAATAGAGGACAGGTTCAAATCCAAAGGAAGTGAAGGGAAATGTGGGTAATGTTGGAAATTTTCAACTTGGTTTGGTTCTATGAATGTTTGTATTTATTAAAACTCATTGGCTACATATATATAATTCAAAGTGAAGTATCTTTCTGTTTGAATCCTCAATAGATCTGCCTCATGTAATTTTTGAACTAGATTTACACCACATGAATATTTTTTCTGCAGTGCTAGTGCTCTCCTTCTATTCAACTGTGCTACTTTCTCTAAGAATCTAAAAATTATGGCATCTTTGAGAAGCTTACAGTACAGCAAGGGTGACAGAACTAGTAAACATGAAAAAGTGTTCATTTATAAATATTTGAAAACTTCTGCAATCCAAGATTTTTCTAAGTGCTGGGCTATGTAAATCATGATTTATAATAATCACTGAATTTTACTAGGCACACATATAATGGCATATGCGTGACTGCACGCACACACACACACACACACACACGCACACACCATGCACGTACAAATACAAATACTATTTGTTTGCTGAGGCTGCCATAGACAAGGTGACTTTGAGAAATTGTTTTGCCCACTTCTAGAGAATAGAAGTCCAAGATCAGAATATCAACAGGGTTAAAAAGGAAGGGGTCAATTCAAACCCTTTCACCTTGGCTTGCAGATGGAACTCTGCAGAGACTGTTGTCTTTTTTGTGTCTAAATTCTTTGTCTTTTAAGAACACTGGACACATTGAATTGAAGCCACCCTAATGATTTTATTTTAACCTAGTTATATCCTCACAGATCCTATATTTAAATATGGAAACTTTCTGAGGTACTGGGGTTAGGTCTGCAGCATATGAACTTTTGGGGAAAACAATACAGCTCATAACAATTTTATAATTCTTAGTCCTCAAATTTGTTCAATGAGCTATTGATACATATTCTCATGTCACAGAGGAAACAGAGGCATTGAGAAATTGAATATCATCAATAATTTTACAATTAGATTTTTTAAAAAATCTATAGAGGCCAATAGAGATTTCTCAAAAGAAAGCTTACAAATGATCAACAGGATATGAAAAATTGCTCAAGATTGCTAATCAAAATCACAGGGCGATATCACTTCATTAAAGCAAGAATGGTTATTGTCAAAAGCAACTTGAGACCATCCTCATAAGTGAAATAAATCAGACCCATACATGTAAACTCTGTATTATCTTCCTAGTGTGTGAAGCTGAACAAATAAATACGGTCCAACGTGTACATAGACATTGTGAAAGGAAAGGAAATTGTTCAAAGGAAAAGAGGAAACTGATGGAGGAAAGAGGAAAGTAAGGAAAAGAAAAGGAAACACACACACACACACAAGATAGTTAAGATAGTTATACAATTAGTCTCTCTGGTTCATTGAAAACAAACAGCCAGGTGCGGTGCCATAATCCCAGAATCTGGGAAGCTGAGGCAGGAGGATTGCTGCAAGTTTGAGACCAGCCTGGACTACAAAGAAAGCTCAAGGTCAGCCTGAACTGCATAGTGAGAAATTGTCTCAAAAAGACAAAAAATATTTAATATTGTCTAGACAATATTTCATGCCTATATCTTTTACTCTGAGTAACTACTATGATGATAACAGTACACAATGTCTTAATTATTGTTACTCTCCTAATAGTCTGGTTTGAACTCTTATTTTATTTATGTTTTTCTTCTTTATCACTTAAAAAAAGGAATAAAGATAATTGCTGCTGGCATAAATGGGGAGAAAAGAAAACTTGGTGAGAATGTAAATTAGTACATTATGGAAAACCATGTGGAAGTTTCTCAAAAAAAGTTTAAAAAGCACTACCTATGAATCACCAATCCTGCTACTGGGTGTGTCTACAAAGAAAATTAAATTTGTATCTCCAACAGACATCTGTACTCCCACACTCACTGCAGCACTAGTCCCAACAGCTAAGAAATGGAAACAATTGCAGTGTCTATTAATGGACAAATGGATAAAAAGTGTGGCATATATCCACACTGGAACACTTCAGGCATTAAAAATAAAACCAGGCTATTTGCATCATGAGTGAAAAACACCTTTATATGAAATGATAAAAGACAACCCAGAAAGGGAAATACAGCATGATTTTACTCTTACATGTAATGTAAAATAGTCTATCTCACAGAAGTTGAAAGTAGGATAATGGTTTCCAGAGACTGGTTAGAATAGGGAAAAGTTTGGTCCATGGAGACTAAAATACAGGAGATACAGCAAGAAGTTCTGATGTGCAGTTGCTATAATTAATAACAATGTATTATATGTATTTAAAAGCTCTCAGAAGGAATATAGAAAGTTTTCATTCTAAAGAAATTATAGATGCTTGAGGAGATAGGTATGTTTGATCTGATTTAAATAGTAACCAATGTGTACATGTATAGAAACATTTTTTGGTACCCAGTAATAAGTACCAATTTTTTTTTACTACTTCAAGAATTTAAATAAAATAAAATATTTTAAATACAATAACAATAAATTTTACTTGTATTGCTATTCTTTTATTCACTATCATCTTTTATTCCAGCAAATAATCTGAGGATATTTCTAACATATATTTACTTTTAACAAAATATATTGTGAGTTTGACAAAAAATACTTGAGTCCACATGGCATTTTGTTATTGTAAATTAATTAGGAAAAAATTAGCAATGAAGCCTTGTTGTTTTATGTGTTCTAAAAAGAGTTTCTCTAAAAACAAAGTATAATGAATTTGATGTTATCATGGATGATTATTAATCAAGTACAAACCCATGGTCTGAGCCTGTATTAGCTCAATTTTTTAAAGAGTTTAAACAAAATAGTCAAAAACAAAATAAAACAATAAAAATGATATAGGATTTCAAAACAAGATGATAGGGAATTAACAGTGGTCACTATATTTCATATTGTTATCTTTGAAATAGTTGCTCAGATTACAGGATATGGGCATGTAAAACAGAACAAACAATATATGCACTTACATTTTCTTTCCATAAACTAATAAAATTAGTAGTACAATTATCTTATCTATTATATATATATATATATATATATATATATATATTCCCCCCTTTCTTTTTTATTCTTTTTTTCCCCATCCAAGTTGTTCTTTCCTTTTAAGCAGTTCCTTTCCCTTTTATAATATCTACTGTAGATTTAGGATCTTATTTACTCTTTCAGTTTTTTACTATCAGGAAGACAATACGGTGTTTATACATATGAGTCTGACTTATCCCACATAGGACTATGTTTCTTAAGTTGCATCCATTTGCCTAAAAAAGCCTCAAATTTATCTTGCTTTATAACTGAGTAGTATTCCATTATATAAAAATACCACATCTTTTTATCCATTCCTCAGTTGATGGGCATTTGAGTTGTTTCTAAGATTTAGCTGTTGCAAAATTTAAGCATAGGTGCATGTATTTGCTGCGGTGTGATGCCTTTAATTCATCTGGGGAAGTGCCCAGAAGTTAAATAGCTTGACTGAATGGGACCTTTAATCCCAGTTTTTTGATGAATTTCCACACTGATTTCTACCGTGACTGTACCAGTCTGTACTCCCACTAAGAGTGGAAAAGGGTTCCTTTTCTCCTGCCAGCATTTGTAATTGGTTGATTTCTTGATGATAGATAGTCATTCTTTCTAGAGTGAGGTGGACTCCCAATATCACTTTAATTTGCATTTCTCAAACCACCAATGATGTTGAACATTTTTGCATCATTTGTTTGTCATTTGTATTTCTTTACCTGAGAAGTATTCATTTATCTCAGATGACAATTTTTGGATTGGGTCTTTAAATTTTGAGGGTCTGATTTTTTAAAAAATTCTTCATATGTTCTAGATAGAAGTCTTTTGTCTGAGAGACAGTTGACTAAGGTTTTTTTCATAATTTGTAGGTTGTAGTACTCTGAAAAAGAAGTTAAAGATTTCAAAAGATGGAAAGGTATTCCTTATTCATGGACAGTAAGAACAAAATTTGTGAAAATGGCCATACTCCCAAAATTG
Source organism: Hydrochoerus hydrochaeris (assembly GCA_004027455.1). NCBI lineage: Eukaryota > Metazoa > Chordata > Mammalia > Rodentia > Hydrochaeridae > Hydrochoerus > Hydrochoerus hydrochaeris. Next base: position 26,454 of record PVLA01003239.1, on the reverse strand, counting down.
CTATATAGATTTAATGCAATTCCAATGAACATACCATTAGCGTGCCTCAGAGATCTAGAAAAGCATTCCTACAATTCACGTGGAAACAGAAGAGACCTACAATTGCAAAGTCAGTCCTAGACAACAAAGTTAAGGCATGAGGAATCACAATCCCAGACTCGAAATTTACTACAAAGCTAGTGTGATGATATCACTATGGCACTGGCAAAAGAACAGACGTGAGGGTCAATGGAATAGAATAGAAAAGTGCAGACACAACTATAAACACACTCAGACACTTTATCTTTAACTAAAGGGCTAAACATAATCGTTGGAAGAAAGATAGTCTCTTTAATAAATGGTGCTGGAAAAATTGGCTTTCCACATGCTGAAAACTGAAACTAGATTTGTCACCATGCACTAAACTAAAGTCAAAATGGATCAAAGATCTAAATATTAAAACAGAAACACTAAATCTGTGGAAGACAAAGTAGGTAGAAATCTTGAAAACATAAGGGTCAGCAGAGAGTTCATGAACAAAAAACAAACTGCATGAGAAATAAGTCAAAGAATCAACAACTGTGATCTAATCTTGTTAAAAAGATTTTGCATGTCAAAAGAAATCATCAACAGAATAAAGAGCTCAAATTTGTTACATAGATTTGTTGGCATATAAGCAAAAATTAAAAATCAATACTAAGTGTGCTGTCCTTAGTTTGTTTGGCTTTAGAATAATATAGCCTCAATTGGAATCAGTTTGGTCTACTCCAAGATATTTTGGGCAAGTATTTTAATATCTCTAAAGCCTTCTTTCTAAATTTTAGAATATGGAATTATCTTAGTTATTCCCAGAGGATTAAATAAGCTAATTTGAATATCAAGTATGTTAATTCATGCAAGTACTTAATTCGTTGTCTGGCACTTAGTATGTTAAAATGTTAGTGATGCTAGCTTGCACTATCATCATCCTCATGATTGTCATCATCATCATCATCATCACTATCTCCATCATCATCTTCACAATTTATAAACTAAATGTTATAATGTACCACCTGTAGTTAAATTAATACAATTGTAATATGAGATACAGGAATCTTATTCAAAAATTAAACAATAACATGCATTATAAAGAATGATATATAAATTAAGTCTATCAATATATGAATTTACATAGTGAAGTTTTATATGATTTATAAAAATGTAATTTTACTAAGAGATAAGGAAACACAAGTAATTACTAAAATAAAATAATGTGGCTACTTTTATTAAATACATATAAATGCATAATGGCAAGTAGTAGCTTTAATGTTTATATCTTACTCAGTGCATGTGTGTATTGACTGCAATGCAAACCAAAAATCAGACATGTGATTTTTAAAGGTAATTTAAAACTAATTAATACCTAAAATATTAACTCAACAAACTTTTATTTTATGTCAGATCTATGCTAAATGGTATAAAATATAAAGAAATGTTAGTATATAGTTGTTTACCAGCAGAGTAAAAAGACAAGTTATGATTTTTGGGAGTTATGATAAATGCAAAGCATTTTACAAATATTTAAATTCATCAAATAAAGATAATGTTTCCATCTCTTATTTTTTCCATGGAAAACTACCTTACAGAAGTTAAAAACCTGCCCAAAATGTACAGGATATACACAGCAGAACTTGGATTCAAACATTCCTCCAAGCTCCTTTCCATTATTACCATGCACACAAAAAATAGGTAGGGGCTTTTCAAAGCACAGCTATTAAACTAATTATTATTGATCACTGGACAAGACTCTACAGACTCTGTTCCCATTATTAGAACTCTAACAATGCTTTAGGAAACACCACATCAATGTTTTATGCAGACTTAGATGTGAATAGCAGCTTATGTATCTACAACACATAGAAGTGATTTTTCCACATTTTGTACAAATGTTAAATTTATTTTTCTTGAATTTTTTTAAATTTCTGATTTCTGAGAAATTCCTAATATGGAAAGAATTGGACTCATTTTGAAAATTGCTTGACTAGGATGAGATATAACACACACACACACACACACACATTATATATATATATAATGTGGAAAGTTAAGTTGAATTCAAAGGACTGGGATCAGTTAACTAACAATTTGGAACAATTCCTCATTTTTATACTGCCAAATATAAGTTTTGAAAAACAATTTCTTAACTAAATTCTTTACATTGTTTATTCTTTGCCTCTGGAATATTTAGCGAAGTCCACTTTGGCTGCCAAATGCTGACTGTTGGAACAGGAGCTGATTCTGTTTATTAGTTAGCACACTATTAGCAAATGCTAGAGTTTGATACAAGGACTATGTTTTAAAGTCATGGTCCCCAAGTAGGCATTATTATGAGATGTTGGAACCTGTAGATGAGACCTAATAAGTGGTCCTGAGGTCACCAAGCACATTCCCTTATAGAGGATTGTGGGACCCAGGCCTCTTTCTCTCTTGACTAGTGGCTCAAGATGTAACCATTTGTGCTGGACCTGCTGTGTGCTACTACTGTCTGACATCTTCATCAGAAACCCAAAGCAACAAACACAAAACCTGACCTTGGACTAGCATTTCTAGAACTGTGAGACTAATAGACTTTTCCTCTTACAGGTTAATTATTTCAGGCATTTGATAATAATGATGCAAAGCTGACTAACACAGCAAATGGGGTGCTTGGGGCTGTACCTTTTATTCTTTCTTGGGAAGCATTTTAAATCTCAGTGATTTAAAATCCTGTAGCAATAGACTCAAATCCATCCTCTCCAATTAAGTTATCAATAATTAATTTGACATTTTAATGTTAACCTGTCCAACACCAATGGTTTTATTCTAAATTGATTCCAAACCTGAAATAAGGATAAAATATATTTATCATATCCAAAACACCTGAACAAATTACTAGAAGCCATGTTTCTTAATAATCAGGATCACCCATAGATTTTCTTTTGATCAGCTCCTGTATACATATGATGCCTTTTATTGGGCATCAAACCACATCTGTCTTAGTTTTCTCATGGTATTAACTGTTGGATTCTAGTAACCCATGGAATGCAAATGAAGCAAAATATGCAATGATACAAAGCCCAAAAAATTCCTAGTGATTAGAAATTGCTTTTTATTTTTATTTATTTTAACAATTTTATCTTATCTTGTACATATTAATTGTACATAAGTATGGTCACAGTGTAATGTTTCAATGTATTTATGTGCAACTTTTGTAAAAATAAATGCAGGATATTTGGCATACTCCTCACCTAGTATGTTTATCATTTCTTCTGGTGAGAACAAGGCAATATCATTAACTATAGTCATCCTACTCTTAAACAAAATGTCAGAATTTATTCCTTTTATTGAATAGTAGCCCTGTACCTTCTGGTCTCTCTCTCCCAATTCCCTTCCTTACACTGTTCAGTTTCTGTCCTCTATCAATTAACTAAATACTATACTTTGACAACAGAGAGTTTTGTGTGGGTGAGACAGACAAACATGTGTAAAGTGACTAGCAGCAAGCCCAGGGCAGAACCATCCATCATAGGATATGAATGCCTCCTCCATTCCCTTATCTCTCATGGATTGGTTTTTTTTTTTTTTCGGCCTTAATAGAAAGGATAGTTCAAAAATTAAACAATTGGATTTGTTCAGTACCACCAAAACCTCACTGAGAATTAAACTAGCAACAAAATGTCACAGTCTTAAATATTGTGGGGAAATTATGCTACTTATTTATAGTAAAATAGGTACATGTGATTCACTCAATTACCAGAGATGTGTTTTGGGCCCTATAGACCACAAAGTATGACTTAATTACTTTTGAGGGCTTTATATTTGGTTTAAAATAATTGAGACATGAAACATGAATGTTTTCAAATAATATCTCCTAAGGATATCAACAAGATCATTTTCCCAGGAAAATGCCTGTAAGCATCCATGAAATCTTTACAAATATGAATTTATTTCTAAGCACTAGAAAAGTTGTAAATAGCATATATAAATTCACAGCTAATGCATATAGGGATACTATTTTAAGAAACAACTAGCAGGACATAGTTCTGATCTTTTATTACTAAGAATGAGTTATTAATATTATATCTGATTCAGTTCTAAACAATTCAGCAAACACTTTTTAAAAACCAAGTAGGTGAGCAGGCATAAGTGTTTTCCAGAAATGCAAATAAAATTGAAAACACTTTCTCCTTGGAGCATACAAACATGGACACTGACACATACTAAGGGGTCCACAGAGACATAGAAATGTGTACCTACAGGGACATAAATGTGCTTTGGAATTATAAAGTGGAAAAAAATTACAGTTCTCTCCATTGGGAGCTGAAAGGGCTGCATTTACTAGGAAATTTTTACTAAAGGACATTCAAGTAATAGGGAATGTTTTTCAACAAAAAAAGAACACCAGACTATGTTCCAAAACTGGTGAAAACATCAATATGTCAAAAGCACTGAACCAGATAGGCCAGAATGTAAAGTTTAGCAATTCATTAGAAATTGCTTTTCAGAGAACTATATTGATTAGCCATCTTGAAGAGTCCTTTCCCGTATTGCTATGAAAGATGGCTGAGCTAGGTATTTGTTTTATAGGCAGGCCTCGGATCCTATTTAGATGTTCTGGGCTAACAGTTCAAACTTGCTCCTATGCTCCTGTGACAAAGACACTTTTAATTTTCTTTGTTTGTTTCTTTTTGGAAGTACTAACACTTCTCAACAGTGTGTGTGTGTGTGTGTGTGTGTGTGTGTGTGAATATCTGTTTGTGTGCATGTGTGTGTGTGTATGTGTGTGAAAACACACAGGGGTTTTATTGGGGTTGAAGAAATGGAGCATAAATGAGTTCAGAGTAGAGCCAGAGATTTTATGGAAGGCTTCATTCTAACATTAAAAGGAGTCTTTGAGATGAATAGTATATGTTTCAGGAAGAATACATTGAGAAATGCTGTGCTTATTGAGTTAAATGTAGAGCTGCTAATTTCATTAGTAGTGTGAACATATCTTGTTGAGAAAACTAGAAGAGTAAAATTTATATGCTGTGAAAAGTTGTGTTACAAGTTTAAAAATGGAAAAAATATTTTGTTCAATAGTAAATATATTTTAAAATGAAATACTATTATATGCAGTAGGTTTTCTCTATTTTCTGAAATTTCTGCCAAAATTTACCTTGTTCATTGATGAACAAATAAAATGAAGAAGCTTATATGCTGCCATAAATATTGTATTGTCTGATTGCATTTTATTTTCAATGTTCCATTGTGCTGATGCACCTTCTTCTAAGGTGATGGAAATGTGTGCTGTCTGTACACTGGAAGAAGATCTGTTCTGGGCAGTGGGTATAAACTCAGTCAAGAAACTGTGGAATGTTTTTCTTTGGAGTTCTGCTAGCTTTCCTTATACAAACACTTCTTAAGTGTTTGTTTGCCTTTGATCAATTTCTGGGTCCTAAAAATATTTCGATCATGTTTTATAACAGGGGGGAGGATTTATTAACCTCTTCAGGCTGCCAGAGCCAGAAGTTGCCACTTGGTGATGTTTATTTCTAAATGAGTATGCTGCATTCACTGAAATTTTGTTCTCTGTGAATTGATAAACTGTAAATATTTTAGCTTCATAAACTGGGTTTTGACATGACTTTATGCTTACATCAACTTTAGAAATTAGAATGTCTTTAGATTCGGCCATATTTGCAGGAGACTTGTGTTCCAATATTATTTAGGTTCTTGTCTAATAAATCACAGTAATAATCATAACTCAAGACATTTGGATTTGAAGTACAATATTATTTTAGAACAATAAATCAAACCACTTTCTATATCCCTAAATTCCTCAGAGATAATAGGATTTAAATTAAGCCTTCTCAATTTGTATTCTCTTTAAGAGACAACACTGACCACAAATTTAATGTTAATTGTATTCATGCATTTGGCTTTGAGGTTTGAGAAAAAATCTTTTTCACAAAACAGAAATTTTTAATTCTAGAGACTTTGTTCGTCTAAAATGTGTGAGAATCATTATTTACACTAGCATTGGCCAAAGTGTGCTTCAAGAAATGCTGATCCAGTAAGTATTTCATGAAAATAGAAGCTCTATACACAAGTATGATTGAGAAATGCTGAAAATTAAATTGTGCTCTTGAAATTTAAAAATGTGCATCGTTGATCCTCAGTTTTGTTTTTTTGCCAGTATCATGTTGATTTTATTATAGCAGCATTGTAGTGTAATTTTGAGTCTGGGATTGTGATGCCTCTTGCCTTACCTTTGTTGCCCAGAATGGCCTTTGCAATTGGGTCTAAATGGAAAAGGACAGAAGATACAGACACAACTACAAACACACTCAGCCACCTTATCTTTGACAAAGGGTGCAACCATGTTTGTTGGAAGGATAGCCTCTTTAACAAGTGATTTTAGGAAAAATGGCTTTTTAATATACCGAATACTTACATTAGACCCATGCCTATCACCATGCACTAAACTAAAGTCAAAACAGATCAAATATCTAAACATTAAGACAGAAACACTAAAACTACTGGAAAACAAAGTAGAAATCGTGAGGCCTAGGGCTAGGTTGAGAGTTCATGAACAAAAACCAAACTGCACAAGAAGTACTTCAAAGAATCAACAACTAGGATCTCATCTTATTGAAAAATTTTTGCACCTAAAAGAAATCACCAACAAAGTGAAAAGAAAATTCACAGACTGGGAAAACATTTTTCCAACTGTCCCTCAGGAAACAAACAAACAAACTTTTATCTAGAATGCAAAAAGAATTGAAAAAGATCAGGACCCTCAAATTCAAAGACCAGATCCAAAAATGGGCATCTGAGATGAATGCACAATTCTCAGATAAAGAAATACAAATGAGAACGTAATCACATTTAAAAAAATGTTCAATATCATTGGCAATTCAAGAAATGCAAATTAAAACACTGTGATATCATCTCACTCCAGAAAGAATGACTAATATCAAGAAATTAACCAAAAACAAATACTGGCCAAGCTGTGGGGAAACAGAAACTCTTCTCTACAGCTGAAGGGAGAGTAGACTGGTGCAACCAATGAGGAAGTCAGTATGGAGATTCCTCAAATAAGTGGAATTAGAAGCTCCATTCAATCCAGCTATTTCCCTTCTGGGTATTTTCTCTGAAGAATTGAAAACATCACACCACAGTGCTAAATGTGCATCCATGTTTATAGAAGCACAATTTTTAATAGCTAAATCTTGGAAACAACACAAATGTCCATCAACTGAGGAATGTATAAAAAAGATGTGGTATTTTATATGGAATACTACTCAGCCACAAAGAATGATAAAATCTAGGCTTTTATAGGTAAATGTATACAAGTAGAAACCATACTCATAAGTGAAATAAATCAGATTTGCATGTGTAAACACTACATTGTCTCACTAGTATAAAAAAAGCAAAGAATGAATTACATCCAAAAGTTACACTAGATATAGTAAAAGAGAAAGAAACTGCTCAAAGGGAAATTATATTGTTGGATCAGTCTTGCATACCCTGCATCTGATAGCCTGAGCAATTACTTTGAGGATAACAATATGCAATATAACAACCATAGTTAAATTCCTGTCATCTTGTTTTGAAATCCTGTGGTGCCATTTTTTGTTGTTGTTGCCTTCATGTTGCTTTCATTTTTTTTTGTTTTGTTTTGGTTTTTTTGCTTCTTGATTTTTCTGTTTTTTTCTCTTTCAAATTAAAAAAATTAAAAAATTAAAATGCACATGATAATATTGAAAGTTTCTGGAACCCAGGAGGAATGAAACTTATTTATTCTAATATAGCTTTGTCTTTACTCAATATAGGACTTATGCTTCACTTATAATTTACATATACCATAAGGAGTTACTGTTCTGTGGAACATACTCTGAGAAAATCTTTTGTGTGCCATAGAGGTATAAAGGCTTACTTAATATTAAGTGAGTGGTGATAAGTGATGCATATAGTTCTGATTCCAACCACACATGATGTCCTGGAAACAAAAATCTCAGACTCATATCAGGTACCAAATGCAACAAGCTCACAGTTTGCAAGAGTGTAACCTTAGACACAGTCTTAGCCTCATAAATATGAATACGCATGGCTTCCAAGGTTATATTTACATTATTTAAAGGTCTGTAATGTTGGTGTGTTCTTTTTTCTTACCTAATCTCATGACTTACTTGTTTCACATCTAAATGGGAACACTAAGTAATTGTTTTTGTTAGCAAGAGAATGTGTGGATTAGAGTTGCAATTTAGCCCTGATTAATTTCATAGAATGCCAATAATTTTAAAGGCAAAATAGAGTACAACAAAAGACATACTCACTTTTCTATCCTCTGTAATACATCACTAAGTTTCATTAAATCATTATAAATTGTACAAAAAAATCTTATAGAATTGAAGATGTTTCTAGTACTGAGGTGCAGTAGTATGTTAAAATAGAATTTTTAATCTTAGTGACAAGTGAATCCTACTTCTTCAGTTCACTGTGGCCTCTAATTAAAATTTGTTGAAAGCATGTTCTGTGCAGTTGAAATTATTTACCACTGTTGCTTTGAGGAATAGTGCTATTATTACAGATAGCTAAGTTAGGTAAAAAAATATTATATGCAATCAGAGAGGGCCAGGCCCTCAAGGGAGCCAGTGCAAGAGAGAACACATTACAACTATGGCTGGAGCCCCATGTGTCAAACTTCAGACCTCAAATGGGGATGGAGTGACCAGGCCTACATACCTCCTCGAGGGATAAACAGTGGATTGGAAATCGTGCTCACTTTGTCCAGTGAAGTCTGGGTATACATTGTTGCTGCAGTGGGTAGCCAGGACCCAAAGTTCCTTCTTTTCCTAAAAAGGTCCTTATTCTTCCCATGTACACTTACTGTGTGACCTGCTTCCTCATTGGATCAATATTACCTAGGTGGCTAGACTTATAACCTTACTGATTGATCATAGTTTTGTCTCACATTGTACCCACCTCATGATTTTGAAAATACTTCATTATTTTGCTCTATAAAACTCTGTAAAGTGGAATATACTTTTGGGACCCATTTTTTTGGGTCCCTTTCTGTCTCTCAGGAGCCGAATCTCTCTTTCTCAATAAATACTTACTTGTCTTGACCACCATCATACCTTAAAATACATTCTTCAGTTTTGGAGAACATGAACTTGGCATATCTGATATCTACTGGGTTGGATGTTACATTTATTTCCTTTATGTCATTATCACATTAACAATGCTCCCTTCTGAGTGAAGTTTACTGATATACATTCATTTTTACATGGTAGAAGTTAAAATATGAATGAAAATGTTATTATATGCCTTTAACAACATACAGATTTTCTTTCTATCAACTCTGTGGTACTTATTTCAGAGCAGTTTTAAAGCTCTATTGAAATGTGACTGGAATAAATATTTTATATGTCTTCCCAGTAATATTAGATTAATTATTTTAATTTATGAGTTGCTTTACTGTCTCATTTTAAAACTGCTTTGACCACATCAGGTATAGGTTGCCTGGAACCTCCCCCATGGGCTCACCCTGCCACTGGGAACATAGCGGAAGTCTGCATCAGGCGTAAGCTGCTTGGAACCTCCCACATTGGCCCGCCCTGCCACTGGGAACATCAAGGAAGACCGCCTCAGGCATAAGCTGCCTGGAACCTCCACTGTGGTTTTGCACCCTGCCACCTGGAACATCTCAGAAGCCTGCCCCAGACTGGAAACTGCCGTGGACTGCTTATTCTGGGCCCAGTCTCCCACCTGGAACATCAGAAGACCTCAGCAGGCTCTAGTTAGTGTGAAAAAATTTGGAACTTTGCTCTCAGGCGGTGAACCTTGGACTACAGTGCATTAACTGTATCAGTGTGGTGAGTATGCCCCTAAAACAGAGGTGTACAGGGGATAAATAGAGCCAGTAGTAAAACCCCTAGAACTAACTGTAAGACTTTGGTGAGTGTGAAAAAAGTGTGTGTGATCCTCTCCTACACATAGAAAACATCAGACAGAGTGAAAATGACAAAACAAAAAAGCAAAATGCAGTCTCAAACATCTAGTCCACCAGAAGCAAGTACAAGAGACACTGAAATAGAGGACCCCAAAAGTAACACACTGGGAATCTCTGAAAAGATAGCCAGTGAAACAAAAAAATAACTGCATCAGGCTATAGAGGAAATCAAATTAGAAGTAGTCTCCCATGTAAAGATAGAAATAACAACTTTAGTAAAGGAGTTATTGAATGCAGCTAAAGAAGAACTAGAGAAAAAAGTACATGAGCATGGGAAACTGATTGAAACTTTGAATGAACAATATAGAAAGCAAGCAGAATTCATGAAACAAACTCAAAGAGACATCCAAGAAACAAAAAATTCTATTGAAAGCATGCAAAACTGCCTAAAGAAAGCTGAGGATAGGATTTTAGACCTTGAGGACAGCATCACAATTAGTGATCAGGAAGGGATAGCAAATTTAAAAATAACAAAACAGCATGAAATGACAATCCAGAAGCTTCATGGTGATGCCAAGAGCAACAGTATAAGAATAATGGGCATTAGCGAAGATATAGGAGTCCAGGCAAATGACATATGTAAAGTATTCAGAGAAATAATAGCAAAAAATTTCCCAAACATGGGGAAAGAATCTGATATGCAGATAAGTGAGGCATATAGAACACCAAACAGTCACAATCTACATGAATCCACACCCAGACACATAATTAAGATCTCAGACATACAGCATAAAAACAGAATACTAAAAACTGTCAGAGAAAAGACACAACTCACCTATCAAGAAAAGCCCATTAGAATCACGGCAGACTCTTCAGCACAAACCCTCAAGTCAAGAAGAGCTTGGAGTGAGGTATTTCAAGCCCTGAAATAAAACAACCTTTAACCCAGACTTATGTACCTAGCAAAACTTTCATTCAAATTTAATGGAGAAACAAGTTACTTCCATGACAAAGAACAACTGAAGAAATCCATGTCCACCAAACCAACTCTATAAAGAGTACTGAAAGATATACTAGACAGAGATAAAGATGACCACAATCCCCCAAAAAACAACAGAAAGAAACCACAAGGTAGGATAAGAAATTAAATAAGAGGAAAAGCAGAAAGAAACAACTGGAACATAACATGGCAAAGTAGAGCCAGTACATGTCAGTGCTATCCATAAATATAAATGGCATCAATTCACCTATAAAAAGAAATAGATTGACAGAATGGATCAAGAAATAGCATCCCATAATATGCTGTATATAAGAAACACATCTGACCCAAAAGGAAACTCATAGATTAAAAGTCAAAGGATGTAAAACAGTATTCCATGCAACAGAAACACAGAAAAAAGTAGGGGTAGATATTCTATTTGCAGACAATGTGAACTTCAAACCTAAAATGATTAAAAGAGATAGAGAATGTCACTACATACTCATTAGTGGAAAAATTCAAGAAGAAGAACTAACAATTATAAATGTATATGCACCAAATACAGGAGCACCCAACTATATAAGACAAATACTAATGGACGTGAAAAACCAAATACACAAGAACACAATTATAACAGGAGATCTTAACAGTCCATTATCACAAAGAGATGGATCAACTAGACAAAAAGTCAGCAGAGAAATAACAGAACTGAATCATAACTGTGAGCAATTGGACTTAGTAGATGTTTACAGAGTATTGCATCCAACCACATCAGAACACACATTCTTCTCAGCTACACACGGGACATTCTCCAAAATAGACCATATATTATCCAATAAAACATTCTTAAGTAAATGCAAAGGTATTGAAATCATACCATGTGTAATGTCTGAACATAGTGCACTGAAATTAGAAACTAATGGCAAAAGAAATTGTAAAACCTGCATAAATATATGGATATTAAATAACAGTCTTTTGAACAACCAGTGGGCTACAGATGAAATTAAAGAAGAAATGAAGCAATACCTACAATTCAATGGAAATATAGAAAAAACATACTGTAATCTGTGGGATGCAATGAAAGCAGTCTTAAGAGGGAAATATATAGCAATGAATTGTCATATCAAGAAAACAGAATGAGCACAAATAAACAACCTAATGCTCCATCTCAAGCTTCTAGAAAAAGAAGAGCAAGCTAAACCCAAAGCTCATAGAAGAGAGGAAATTGTAAAGATTAGAGCAGAAATCAATGCAACAGAAGCTAAAAAAATAATACAAAGGATTAATGAATTGAAAAGCTGTTTTTTTGAGAGAATAAACAATATTGACAAACCCCTAGCTAACTTTATCAAGAGAAAGAAAGAAAAAACCCAGATTCATGCAATAAGAACTGAAAAGGGAGATATTATTACAGATCCCATGGAAATTCAAAAGCTCATGAATACCTACTTTGAAAATCTCTACTCACATACAGTGGAAAACACAGAGGAAATGGACAGATTTCTAGAAACATATGAACTACCAAAGCTCAACCAAGAAGATAGAGCAATTTTGAACAATCCAATATCAGCTATTGAAATTGAAAATGTAATTAAAATCTTACCAATAAAGAAAAGCCCAGGTCTGAATGGATTCACAGTTGAATTCTATAAGAAATTTAGAGAAAATTTGATGCCAGTACTCCTTAAACTCTTCAATGAAATTGAGAAGAAGGCAATCCTCCCTAAATCATTCCTGGAGGCAAGTGTTACTCTGATACCAAAACTAGAGAAAGATCCAACCAAAAAAGAGAACTATAGGCCAATTTCACTAATGAACATAGATGCAAAGATTCTCAACAAAATACTGGCAAATAGAATGCAGCAAATCATCAAGAAGATTATACATCATGACCAAGTGGGGGTCATTCCAGGAATGCAGGGATAGTTTAACACATGCAAATCAATAAATGTAACATACCACATTAATAGAGCCAAACAAAAACCACATGGTCATCTCAATAGATGCAGAGAAAACTTTTGACAAAGTCCAACACATGTTCATGATAAAAACCCTTCAGAAACTCTAGCCAGAACAATCAGACAAGAGGGAGAAATAAAAATGAATAAAGATAGGAAAGGAAGAAGTTAAATTATTACTATTTCCAGATGACATGATACTCTATATAGAAGACCCCAAAATCTCCATTAAAAGACTGCTAGAGGTAATAAACAAGTTCAGTCGTGTAGCTGGATACAAAGTCACTGCTCGAAAATCAATAGCATTGCTATAAAAAATATAGCTGCATGTATGTTTAAATGTGTGGGATTGATGACCATATTTCTAGGTTCTTGTGGGATTGTTGAACAGATCTGTTTGCACCCTTACTGCTTGAGTGTCCACTTTGTGTGCTTTAATTTTGTAACTTGAAAATCTATTTCTAAAAGAACAATATGTAATTTATCAACTAATGATTTCTTACTGTTTATCTTCTTTTCTTGAAATTCTGTAATATTTCTACCTTTTTCCTGTTTTTTTCCCTCTTTAAATAAAAAAAATTAAAAAATCAATAGCATTCCTGTACACAAACAAAAAACTCACTGAGAGAGAAATTATGGAAATATCGCCCTTTACAATAACATGTAAAAAAATGAAATACTTAGGAATCAACCTAACCAAAAATGTAAAAAACCTGTGTGCTGAAAATTATGCTATGCTGAAAAAGGAGATTGAAGAGGATATTAGAAAATGGAAAGATATTCCTTGCTCTTGGTTAGGAAGAACCAACATTGCAAAAATGGCCATACTCCCAAAACTGTTATACAGATTTAATGCAACCCCAATCAAAATGCTATTTACATACCTCACAGATCTAGAGAAAACACTACTAAAGTTCTTCTGGAAACAGAAGAAACCTAGAATAGCAAAAGCAATTAAGGGCAACAAAGGCAAGGCAGGAGCCATCTCAATTCCTGACTTGAAACAGTACTATAAAGCCACAGTGATAAAATCAGCTTGGTACTGGCAAAGAAATATACCTGAGGATCAATGGAACAGATTAGAAGATCCAAGCACAACTACAAAGACACTCAGCCACCTGGTATTTGACAAAGGGGCTTAATATGTCCACTGGAGGAAGGATAGTCTCTTTAATAAATGGAGTTGGAAAAATTAGCTCTCTACATGCCGAAGACTGAAGCTAGATCCATGCACATCACCATGCACAAAACTAAAGTCTAAATGGATCAAAGACCTCAATATTAAAACAGAAACACTAAATCCACTGGAAGACAAGGTAAGTAGAAGTCTTGGAGACATAGGGGTAAGCAGAGAATTCATGAACAAAATGCAAACTGCACAGGAAACACTTCAAAGAATCAACAAATGGGATCTCATATTATTGAAAAGTTTCTGCACTTCAAAGGAAATCACCACAGAGTGAAAAGAAAACCCACAAAGTGGGACAGAATTTTAGCCAGCAACTCCTCAGATAAACGACTTGTGTCCAGAATATATAAAGAATTAAAAAACATCAATCCCCCCAAATTCAATGACCCTCTCCAAAAATGGGTATCTGAGATGAACACACAGTACAATAGCAATTACACATTTTGGTTTTATTACACTTGTAGTTCATATCAACTAGTGATTTCTTACTGTTTATCTTCTCTTATTGAAATTCTGTAATATTTCTATCCTTTTTCTGTTTTATTTCTCTTTAAATAAAAAAATCAAAATAATACTTTGAGGCAATATGCAGACCACACAGTTAAAAGAAACACACACACACACACACACATGCCTACACCAGGACACTTAAATTGATGGTTAAAAATGGTTTGGGTCTCTGAAACTAATGTTAATCTATATAGTGATTTTCTTTAAATTAAATAATTTTCCCTTCACTAAGGTAGTTAAACTCCATTTGTCAGGGAAATCATGGTAACTGTACTTATCCACACAAGCAGTATACACACAGATGTGTTGTATTGTGCAGTCTCAACCCCAGACAGTGGGGGTCATCTGTTTTCTCTTCCCTGAAAGTTAAATATCTCACTATACTTGAATAATACTCTCTTCCTATCTCATTAAAACTGCTTCTGGAATGCTTTCTTCGTTAAAGTAATTTATGTTTGCTCTTCATTGTGAACACTTTTTTCTCTCTGATTTTCAAAGCACATGAGACAAAGTGTTTGGTCATAAGCATAACTAAAGTTTTTAATTCCTCACATTCTGAATTAAAAACTAGGCATACCAGTTTGTAAGGGTAAAATAAAATTGAACATGTTACTGATAACAAACAAAAGTCTTAAAGGCAAAAACTAAGGTGATTCTTCCTGGGTGCAATCACATATCAAGAGATTCCTTTATTACATACAATTAGCATTTTAATACATGCATATAAAAGTGCTCAAACATCTAAGTATTTCAGGGACTCATAAACATAGAGACCATTTAATCACTATTTTCAGGACAAAAATAAGAGTTGCTGCTAGGTTATTCTATAACTTGTTCAAAATTATTATGGCTTATAAAGCTATCAATATTGTCAAGCATTCCTATGACTAAACCACCTATAATTTATAAGTTTAACTGTGACTTTGAAGGCCTATTAATTAAACATACACAATTTCACTAAAGTGTACACAGAACTATCCTAATGTTTCCTCCTAGAAAAGATATGTCCTATCTCAACCTTGTTTGTAATGGAGATAGTGAACTTTATTAGTCATTTTTATCACCTGAATTGATTAAATTTGGTAGAAAATGAACTTGAAAAGGCATTATAGTGTTTGAATGTATCTTGCACACATGTACTATTGAGGTCATGAAGTCCATTTAATTCTCTTTTTAAAACCTTAAAATTTTGAGGGGAGCCAGGCCTGCCAAATGGGGAGCCAGGCCCGTGCTATCACTGCGAGGTGAGTTGCAGCTCACCAGCACAGGCCCAGGAACAGTTTGGAACCATCAATCCTGGCAACTGGGTGCCGGCCCAGCCCCCAAGGACACTGCACTAGGCTCCAAAGGTAGACCGCATCCAGAGACATTCATTCCACTAGGGGAGTGAAGACTACCACGTGGGGAGCCAAAGCCATGTGAGTCCCAGTAGTGGAGGGTGCAGGAGGTGATTTCCAACACATCCAGGGAAAGCTTTGGAACATCACTGGAAACATGGAAATATAGCAAAATGACAAAATGAAAGGCCAAAATGCAATCTCAAACCTCCAGTCCATCCCAAGAAAGCCTAGGAGTCATGTATATAGAAGAAAATACTAGCCATACACCTGAAATGCCTGAAATGATATCAACTGAAATAAAGAAGCAAGTATGGGAAACTATGAGGGAACTAAAATTGGAAATAATCTCCCAGGTAAAAGAAGAAATGATAAAAGTACTGAAAGAAATACTGAATGCATCTAACAAAGGCACAGCTTAAAAATTAGGGGAACAAAGCAAAAAGATAGAATCCCTCAATGAACAATTTAAGAAACAAATAATATATGAACTAGATATAAAGAGATATACAGGTAATCAAAAATTCTACTGAAAGTTGCAAAAACTGCCTCAATGAAAGTGAAAGATAAAATCTCAGATCTTGAAGATAAGATTGCAGCTAGTGAACAGGAAAGGAAAGATTTTCTAAAAATAACAAGAAATCAGGAAATAACAATTGAACAGCTGCAAGATAATGCAAAGAAAAACAACATAAGATTAATAGGGATAAATAAAAAAGAAGGGGACAACACAAATGATATCAAGAGGCTATTTACAGAAGTAATAGCTGAAAAACTTCCCAAACATGAGTATGGAAACTGACATACAGATTAGTGAAGCATATAGAACTCCAAAGAGCCATAACCAAAACAAAACTACACCCAGACATAAAATAATCACCATCCCAGAAATCCAACATAAGAAAAGAGTATTAAAAGCTGTTAGAGAGAAAAGACAGATCACCAATAAAGGAAAACCTATCATAATCACAGCAGGCTTCTCAACACAAACAATGAAGTCAAGAAAAGCATGGAGTGAAGTGTTTCAAATCCTAAAGGAAAATGACTTCCAACCCAGACTGATGTACCCGGCAAATCTGTCCTTCAAAATTGATGGAGAAATAAGATACTTCCATGACAAAGAACAGCTTAAGAACTTCATGATCACCAAACCAACCCTACAAAGAATATTGAAAGACATTCTAGCTACACATATAGGAAAATCCACTAAGCAAGACAGACAATTAAACAGAATGGGAAGTTAAACAGAATGGGAAGTTAAGATACAACATCAGAAAGATAACATGTTAACAATAAACCAATATATGACAGTTATAATCATTAATGTAAATGACCTCAATTCACCAAATAAAAGAAACAGACTGGCAGAATGGATCAAGAAACAGCATCCAACCATATGCTGTCTACAAGAAACCCATCTAACCCAACAGGAGACTCATAGACTGAAAGTCAAAGGATGGAAAACAATACTCCATGCAACAGAAACTCAAAAAAAAGTGGGGGTAGCTATTCTGTTTGCAGACCATGTGAACTTCAAACCAAGAATGGTCCAAAGAGATAAAAGAAGGTCACCACATACTAGTTAGGGGAAAACTGCAAGATGAAGAGATAACAACCTTAAATATATATGCACCAAATTCCAGAGCACCCAGCTATACAAAGCAAGTATTAACAGAAACGAAAAATTTAATAGGCAATAACACAATTATAACAGGAGGCCTTACACATCATTGACATAAAGGGATAGATCAACTAAACAGAAAATTAGCAAAGAAATAACAGAACTGAATCACATCTGTGAATAAATGGATTTGATAGACAGATGTTACACCTGAAACATCTAGAAAAAGAAGAGCAAGCAAGCCCAAAGCCAAAAGAAGGAAAGAAATTATAAGAATCAGACCAGAAATTAATGCAATAGAGACTAAGAAAACAATACAAATAAAAAATGAATCAAAGAGTTGGTTCTTCGAAAGAATAAATAAAATTGTTAAGTCCCTAACCAGCTTAATTTTAAAAAGGAAAGAAAAGACTCAAATTCATACAATACAGAATGAAAAAGGTGACCAACTCTGTGAAAATACAGATCATCAACACCTATTTCAAAAACCTCTACTCTCATACATTTGATAACACAGAAGAAATGGATAGATTCCTAGAAACATATGAAACATCAAAGCTGGATCAAGAAGATGTGAAACTGCTGAATAACCCAATTTATATTAATGAAATTGAAAATGTAATCAAGTCCCTACCAACAAAGAATAGCCCAGGCCCAGATGGATTCACTGTGGAATTCTACAAGAAATAAAAGAAGACAATGCCAACACTCTTCAAACTCTTCAATGAAATAGAAAGAGAAGCAATTCTCCCTAAGTCATTCCTGGAAGCAAATATCACTCTAGTACCAGAATCTGAGAAAGAACCAACTAAAAAAGAAAACTACAGGCCAATCTCCCTAATGAACATAGATGCAAAAACTCTCAATAAAATATTGGCAAACAGGATGCAGCAAATCATCAAAAAGATTATACAACATGACCAAGTGGGATTTACCCCAGGCATGCAAGGATGGTTCAACATATGTAAATCAATAAATGTAATCCACCATATCAATAGAGCCAAAAGCAAGAATCACATGATCATTTCTATAGATGCAGAAAAAAGCTTCTGATAAGATCCAACACCCATTCATGATAAGAACCTTAGAGAGAATTGGAACAGATGGTCTCTACCTCAATATGATAAAGGCCATCTATGACAAACCAACAGCCAGTGTCATATTAAATGGCCAAAACCTGAAAGCCTTTACCTTGAAATCAGGCACAAGACAAGGATGTCCATTATCACTGCTCCTATTCAACATAGTACTAGAAATACTAGCTAGAGCAATTAGACAAGAGAGAGAAATAAAAGGAGTAAAGATAGGAAAAGCAGAAGTTAAATTATCATTATTTGCAAATGACATGATACTCTACATAGAAGACCCCCAAAACCCCATTGAAAGACTCCTAGATATAATAAATAAATTCAGCAATGTAGATGGATACAATGGCAATACTCAAATATCAGTAGCATTCTTATACACTAACAACAAAATCACTGAGAGAAATAAGAGAAGCCACAACCTTTACACTAGCATCCAAAAAAATGAAATACTTAGGAATTAATCTAACAAAAGATGTAAAAGAGTTGTGCAGGGAAAATTATAATATCCTGAAAATAGAAATTGAAGAGGACCTCAGAAAATGGAAAGACATCCCTTGTTCATGGATAGGTAGAATAAATATTGTGAAAATGGCCATTCTCTCAAAATTGTTATACAGATTCAATGCAATCCCAATGAAGATACCACTAACATACCTCATAGATCTAGAGAAATCATTGCTAAAATTCATCTGGAACCAGAAGAGACCTAGAATAGCAAAGGCAATTGTAAGCAAGAAAGCCAAGGCAGGAGGCATCACAATCCCTGACTTGAAGTTATACTACAAAGCTACTGTAATAAAATCAACATGGTATTGGAATAAAAACAGACCTGAAGTTTAATGGAATAGACTAGAAGATGCAACTATGAACACTCAACCACCTTATCTTTGATAAAGGGGCCAGACATGTTCACTGGAAGAATGATAGTCTCTTTAACAAGTGGTGCTGGAAAAACTGGCTATCCATATGCTGAAAACTAAAATTAGACCCACGCCTGTCACCATGTACTAAACAAAAATCTAAATGGATCAAAGATCTAAAGATCTATTAAAACAGAAACACTAAATCTGTTGGAAGACAAAGTAGGTAAAAATCTTGAAGACATAGAGGTAGGTAGAGAATTCATGAACAAGAACCAAACTGCATGGGAAATACTTCCCAGAATCAATAACTGACATCAAGTCTTATTAAAGAGTTTATGCATGTTGAAAGAAATCTCCAGCAGAGTGAAAAGAATACCCACAAACAGGGAAAAAATCTTAGTGAAATGTCCCTCAGACAAAGGACCTCTGTCTAGAACTTATGAAGAATTAAAAAAAAATCAGATCCCCAAAATTCAAAGACCCAATCCAAAAATGAGCATCCAAGATGAACACATAGTACTCAGATGAAGAAATACTAATGGCAAATAAATACATGAAAAAATGCTCATTATCATTGGTCATTAGAGAAATGCAAATTAAAACCACACTGAGATTCCATCTCATTCCAGAAAGAATGGCCAGGATCAAGAAAACTACCAACAACACATGCTGGAGAGGCTGTGGGGAAAAAGGAACTCTTCTTCACTGTTGGGAGTGTAGACTGGTACAACAGCTGTGGAGGTCAGCCTGGAGATTCCTCAAAAAGCTTGGGTTGGAAGTCCCATTTGACCCAGCTTTTCCACTCTTAGGCATATTCCCAGAAGAATTGAAAACATCTTACCACAGTGATATATGTGCACCCATGTTTATAGCAGCACAATTTGTTTATAGCCAGATCTTGGAAACAATCTATGTGCCCATCAACTGAGGAATGGATAAAAAGATCGTGGTACTTTTATGCAATGGAGTAATTCTCAGCTATAAAGAATGATCACATAGAAATATTTATAAATAAATCAATGCAAGTTGAATCCATACTCATAAGTGAAATAAATCAAACTCACATGTATAAATTCCATATAGTCTCCCTACTGTAAGAAATGGTAAGAGTACATAAGATTTTATGGTAATCATAGTTCACCATTATATTGCTTTGAAGTCTTATGTTTTCATTCATTGGTTGGAATGCTTTTATTCTGTTTTGCTTGATCTTATTATATGTGATGGTATGAGTAGCTACTTTGAAGACAAGACAATATGGCAGTCATTGTTGTTTTAATATCATCTTGCTCTGAAGTCCTACCATGCTTTTGTTTTTCTATTATCATTGGTTCTATCATGTTGTGTCTTGTTGGATTTTAGTATGTATGATAGTATAAACAAAATTTTTATGGAAAATGAGATAATATAGTAGCCATATTTGGTTCAGAAAGCCTTGTAATACTTTCATTTTCTCAAGTGGTTTTATTCTATTTTGTTATGTTTAACATTGTTGTGTGTAAAGCTATGCTCAACTATTTCAAAGAAAGAGACATTATGATAGCTACTGTTAATATCCAATTGTCTTGTTGTGAAGTGCTGTGTTGCTTACATTGTTCTGTTCTGATCTGCTTAGATCTGTCTTCTTTTGTTTTATACTCTTTTAAAAAAACTTAAAATTAAAAAAATCTTTTGAAATAAACATGATGTCAAATTATACATACTTTTGGGAAAAGAAGTTTGATTTAGCACAATAAGTATATTGGAAACAAGATTTAAATGTCATAGCTTATCTCACAAAACAATAACCACATTAATCAGTTATATTCTTTTTAATAAGCCATTAATCAGTTAAATTCCTTTTAATAAGCCATTAGATTATGATGTTACTACCTAAAACAAGATGGTGGGTTAATAATGCTCTATTCTAGTTGTAAAGTTCTGTGAAATAAGTTTGTCTTCTATCTAGCCAGATGTTGTTAGAGTAAACCACTAGGTGGTTTATGATGTTTCCTAATACAAACTCTTTTCAGTTTTGAATGGGACAGGATTGTTGATATTTTACTGGGGAAAATAATCACCACTCACCCCTGAACTGTAGCATTTTAATGTTGGCAGAGTATTTAGAGATTATATAGCAAGAGCAAAACACCCTGATTTTTTTACAAAGAATGCCAACCAGGGTAACAAGGCTTGACTGTTCTAGGATCTGTCTGACTGTTCCAGGATCTCAAGTCTCAAATCTCCAGAGACATTTGCCTTAAAAAATGTGTGAATAATGGTTTTTGCCTCACTAGAGATGAATAATTGCAAAGTTTCCCTCCATAAGTGCCATCATACCAGCCTGCGTGATCTCTTGCTGTTTAAGATAGATCCTGTGGTTATATAACTATTGTTTTCAGAAATTGACAAGGAAAAGCCTCAACAGTGTGTCAAATACAGTACTCACAGTAATGAAGGGAAAGTATTGTTCTGTACCAGTGAAATGCAAAGAAAAAACATTAAATATACTATATGATAAGAAGATTGAAACTCCAAACTAAGAAGCATGCTCTTAGAAATTTCATAGAGATTGTCTTTTTTTAGTTATTCTTGGGCTATCCTAAGAAGCAAGCATTCATATTATTCCTTTCATCCACTTATCTCACCACTAGCAGTAAAAGAAGCATAATAAATCTCACCTCTGTCTACTTCTTGGTTAATATCCAACATAAAAGTCCCTGAAATGTCTTCTCATCCCCATTAATTCTAACTCCACTGTGGTTGTGTGGTCTCTCTTCAGCTTCTCCCCTAAATATTTCCTGCATGCTCATTGCCACCCTTAGTCCTCAAGCATCTCTCTAGATGTTTCTCTCATCTATTTTGTCTAATGAAATCTGAATCATCATTATGCTCAGTGCTGCCCCTACATCTCATCAAGCTCTGGCTGTTGGGTCAGGATCTTCATTATTCCCCATTTCTAGGTCTTTGTGCTGCCACCATAATAAGAAAATGAACTTATGTCATTAGGTGCCCTGGCATCTAACTGCTTCACCACCTGCCTCTATTTGTCACTTGGTACAGAATTATCCTCACATGTAAATTGTTTCAAATGTTTTAATATGATGGATACCCAGATTTCTAGTTCTGCAGTTGTCTGGGGCATCAAGATACTTCTCTGATTTCCTGTGGTTCAAAGCTATCCACATTGTACTCTTTGAGAAATTTGCTCCTGCCTAACCAAGCTCATTTTTACTTGACTAGACCAACTCTTACTGGACTAGGAAAAGTGAGGATATGGTTGTGCTGAAGGTAGGAGGATTTTACATCCCAGGTTCCCTCAAATCCACATTTAGTAACAATGCTGCTGTTGTGTATTCAAACTCTCCCTGTGACAGGACAGAAGTGTTTTGCTCTGTTTGTTTCTCTCTTGTATATTTGATGCCTCTGGGCCATGTTTATTCTCTTCTTTTTTGCTCCAGGAGCATAAGTGTGTGTGTGTGTGTGTGTGTGTGTGTGTGTGTGTGTGTGTGTGTGTGTGCAGGTGCACGTGCGCACCCATGCATGCATTTTTCTGTGAGGTCCGTCACCTATACATATGAAGTAAATGTACTCAGAGTTTTTCCATGTGATAAGGCTATTTTCTCTTGATCTGCCACTCTCTGGCACCTGTTCTACTAAGATGAACCCTTTTCAAAAAAGATACCTCTCAGGGTCACATGCTTCAACATCCTATTCAATTTTTTGAGTATATATATGTATATATATATACATATACATATAAAATCCAATTCAATGTTTGAATATATATATATATATATATATATTAAATTCATGACCTTATGCTTGCCAGGCAGGCACTTTTTATTTGTATATTTTTAAACACATATAAAACAGAGAGTGTAATCCAACAAATCCCACATGTCAAAAACTATACTGAACAATTATTAATTGTTCTTCTTTCCTTCATATGTGTTTTTTGAGAACACAGATCACTAGTATAAATACATCATCTTTATGCTTTTCACTGATTCCATTTCCCTCTGTTTTTCACTCTAGTGTTGATAGTTTTCTTTTCTATTTATTTAATGTTTTTATTTTCTACCACTTTAGATTCTAGTCTGTACATTTCTATGTAACTGATCAACAGTGTCTGTGAATTTTGTAATGCTGTCTAGTTTTTTTCCAGACATTTTCTAAATCTCAATTAGGATTTCTTTACTGACTAATGACATAGATATTTATTTTGTTTTCTAATGTACTGTTTCAATATTCCTCTTAAGTTTTTTATGCATCATGATTATTAAATCAGGTTAATTTGCCAATCATTTGATATTTGTCACTTTCTTTTTTGTCATTTAATAAATGTCTCATATGTGCTTCAAAATCATTTTTTTTCTTTTTTAGTACCATTTTTGTTATATATTTACTAACTTCATGATTCTGTGAATGCCTATTAGAGAGCATGCTTGTTATTTGTGTGGAATAATTTTTTTCCTAGTAAGTTTTGGCCATCTTAATCTTTTAGCTTCTATTTATTCTTTATTTCCAGCACTCCGTCTTGAACTGTTATTATCATGTATGCAGAAGCTGTTTCCAAACTTCTCTGGATTCCACTGATGTCTTATGGGCATCTCTGGGCTATTGTTGTAAGCATGAGAGTCCACAGAGAGTCATCTTTACTTTTATCTCCACTCCAAACACCCCCTTCCTATTGGGTATGGACTTTATTCCTAATATTAGTCTTCATTCAAGTGAGGTATAATTTAAATATAATGAAATAAACAGATGACTGCTTAAAGTTTTGACAAATGTACACATACATAATAGACACAACTCCATGATGAGACTGAAGGGTGCCATTTAATACCAGAAACACACCCACACCATTCAACCTTAAATTCATTCCTCCTTTTAGGAGAAGAATAAAGTATCTGTCTTACAGAGGCTTTAGGAAGCAGGAAATTTGAATGATTTTCCATTATCTTAGATATGTGGTTATTTGGATGTGCTTATTTGAATTTGTTCAGCACCCAGAAGCCTAGTCATTGGGATGACCTGGCTAGCTCTCAGAAGAAGAGAGGTTTTACTTGCTGGATTTGTAAAACCATGCTTACTGTTGTGAATTGTCACTAGTTGATTAAACAGGCTTATAAATAGCTGCAGTGGTTACTTTGTGACAACTAGAAGGCTCTCATTTATTAATCAGATTAAAAATCAATTGTGGTTGCTTTGTTAACATGGTAACTGCATGATCAGTTCCCCCTTTGCCTAGGATAGAAGTTTTACACCCTTGCTGCCTCCATAGGTTAGTTGTTAGCCAACTGGCATAAACTCATCAGTAATTGCTCAGATTTTCACTATTGCTTTTGGTTTTCTTGAAGATGTAGTCTGCAGGAGTAGCTAAAATTTTTGCTTTCATTATTGACTAGCATGATTAGATCCTCTTTGTTTCCAAACTATTGATTGAGTCATATTTCTGGACAGTAACTACAAAGAAGCACTTATTTTTTTTCTGGACAGCAGACATTAAACTACTATGAAAAAATAATTAAGAATAGGACTGACACTATGTGGGCAACCTAAAACATCCCAGGATTGACAAAGAAGGGAAAATTCCAATGACTCCTTGAGTCTACTTGATACAACCAGTTAGGTATCTTTTACTTTGAGAGTCATTTCATAAGAGTGCCAATTCAGGCCCGCCCTGCCACCGGGAACTCAGTGGAAGCCTGCATCAGGGGTAAGCTGCCCAGAACCTCCCCCATGGGCCCGCCCTGCCACCAGGAACTTAGTGGAAGCCTGCATCAGGGGTAAGCTGCCCGGAACTTCCACCAAGGGCCCACCCTGCCACCTGGAACTCAGCAGAAGCCCGCCTCAGGGGAAAGCTGCTCTGAACATCCACCGTGGGCCCGCCCTGCCACCGGGAACATCAAGGAGGCCCACCCAAGACTGAAAACTGCCCTGGACTGCTTCTGCTGGGCCCACCCTCCCACGTGGAACATCAGAAGATCTCAGCGGGATCCATTTAGTGTGAGAAAATTTGGAATTTTGTTCCCAGGTGGCGAACATTGGACTACACCAGATTGACTGTATCAATGTGGTGAGTATACCGCTAAAATAGAGTTGTACAGGGGATAAATAGGGCCAGTAGTAAAACCCCCTACAACTAACTGTATGACTTTGTAGTGTCTGAAAATAGTGTGTGTGATCCTCTCCTACACATAGAAAACACCAGGCAGAGTGAAAATGACAAAACAAAAAAGCAAAATGCAGTCTCAAACATATAGTTCACCAGAAGCAAGTATAGGAGACATTGAAATATAGGACCCCAAAAATAACACACAGGGAATCTCTGAAAAGATAGCCAGTGAAATAAAAAAAAACCCAACTGCATCAGGCTATAGAGGAAATCAAATTAGAAGTAGTCTCCCATGTAAAGATAGAAATAACAACTTTAGTAAAGGAGTTGTGAATGCAGCTAAAGAAGAAATAGAGAAAAAAGTACATGAGCATGCGAAACTGACTGAAACTTTGAATGAACAATATAGAAAACAAGCAGAATTCATGAAACAAACTCAAAGAGACATCCAAGAAACAAAAAACTATTGAAAGCATACAAAACTGCCTAAAGGAAGCTGAGGACAGGATTTCGGACCTTGAGGACAGGATCACAGTTAGTGATCAGGAAAGGACAGATCTTTTAAAAATAACAAAGCAGCATGAAATGACAATCCAGAAGCTTCATGGTGATGCCAAGAGCAACAATATAAGAATAATGGGCATTAGTGAAGATACAGGAGTCCAGGCAAATAACATACGTAAAGTATTTACAGAAATAATAGCAGAAAATTTCCCAAACATGGGGAAAGAATCTGATATGCAGATAAGTGAGGCATATAGAACACCAAACAGTCACAATCAACATAAATCCACACCCAGACACATAATAATTAAGATCTCAGACATACAGCATAAAAACAGAATATTAAAAGCTGCCAGAGAAAAGACACA